>JAODAL010020583.1:0-69065 GCA_025379985.1 Phyllomedusa bahiana | reverse complement strand
AAAACCTAGTACCAGTGTTCCTGTTGCCACCACTGACCATGGATGGCAGAGTAATGTCAGCGGACCTGTGCCATCACCCTCTCCCTTTCTGAGGGTGGACCCACATTGACACTACCCCATCAACCTCCTCCTCCACTGATGATGTGCTCACCAGCTGCTGCTCAACAGACAACCTTGGATCAGCAATGTCATCATCATCATCACAAGTGACTTCCACTTCCTCACAGTCTACATCCTCAAGCTGCGGGCTAGAAGCCTCGGTATTTCTGGCGACGGACCAGCTTCCTTCTCCTCCTCTGAGGGCATTAGCGAATGGGCGTCACAACAGACAAACTCATCCTCTTTGGTCTCTTGATCTTTTGAAATTCCTTCTGACCCCAACTGCATTGTGTCATCAAAGAGCTCTTCAGAATATGGATTATCTGGAGTGCTATGTATATTGGGTTGTGACATTTGGCCCATGTTTGCTTCAGGTTGGACTGATGATGATGATGACATTTTGGCCATGACTGAGAGGAAGTGGAGGTAGCTGGATGTAGGCTGTGTTAACCACTGAAGAACAGATTGGTGACGCTCTTTAGTAATGAGACACACAGGGAACCGACCAAGCAACTGACGATGTGCTTGCTAGTGTGTTGTCCGGAGCACTGGAAGGAATGCCTTGTCTCGTACCTCTAGCTCCATATTCTATGCCCCTCCTTTCTCACTTAACACCCCTAGTTCTCTCAATGTTCAAAAAGATAAATATTAGAACGGTAACGATTTGGTAACTCCATGAACAAACGAAACAGAAAAATCAGCTCATCCAATCCACTTGCTTGTATATGATCTGTATACAGGACTGGTTACGAGAGAGACGTTTTTGTTATGAGCTTGAAACGTGTAGACATTTATGTCATGTTTGTGTGGTTTTTTACATTTTTAATCATGATTTTATCATGACAAGCTAATAAAGTGTGTGTTTTTGGATATACAGTATAATGAGGGCTGGAGGACAATATATCGTTAAAGATTTAGTAATGGTCTCTTATGCAAGAACTCTACCAACAACACTGGAAAAATGAAATTTTCTTCAATCCAAATAATTTGCAGCAAGCAAACAGTATTTGAAATAGATTTCTTTATATGGGAGATTTGGTAACAGTCTCTTATGCAAGAACTCTACCAACAACACTGGAAAAATGAAATTTTCTTCAATCCAAATAATTTGCAGCAAGCAAACAGTATTTGAAATAGATTTATTTCTATGGGAGAACGGTGTCTTCTGCACTAGCTGTACCCACAAAACAGCAAAAATGAACTATTGGGCAATAACTAAAATTTGCACCAAGTAACCAGTATTTGAAATAGATTTTTTTCTACAGGAGATTTTCTAACGGTGTCTTCTGCAATAGCTGTACCCACAAAACAGCAGAAATGAACTTTTGGGCAGTCAGAATAAAGATGGGAAAGATGCAGCCAGCAATGCAAAACTCCCTAACTATTGCGGTCTATGATTACCTAAGATTGCTGTACCCCTCCCTCCCCTCCAACTAATCTAAATAGCAGCTTTTCCTGTCTAAAATCGCTCACAAATCGTATGCCTGCATGCATGCAAGCAAGCAGACAGAGAGCAGTCTGTTCAGTACAGAGAGTGAACTGGAAACAGCATTCACCAGGGAATACAGTGCAAGATATATAACAGGGTCATGGGATTTTAGCAGCCAATGAGATCCCTACCCCCTCAGTGATTACGTTTCTGACACTTCTCTGTGCTCTGCACGGATTGGATGGCCGCCAAAAGTGCAGGAAGCAGTTAAAATTAAACTAAAAATGGCGTGTCGAGTGCACGTGTCGAACGTGAATTTTCCTTGAACGAGTTCTAAAATAATCGAGAAGTTTGACTCGAAATTAACTTTTCTCGAACAGTTCGATCAACACTATTGGTTATCTATTGGCCGTCAGATGGCACTGCGTTAAAAATAGGCATGATTTGGTCATGAAAATCAAGCAAGGGCTCAGGAATACTTCCAGGAATCATTGTCCATGAACAAAGTTCGTATTGCAATTCACAAATGCAAATTGAAGCTCTTTCATGTACACATTTACAATTTGATGTGGGGGTCACAGCAAAGGAGTTGACTTATTTCCACTCTCTTTCACTCAGGTGGCAAATTGAGCATAAATCACACTCAACACAGTCCAGGCACCCCTAAAATATCCCAAACCCTCCTCTCCAGCAGTCACAGGGTAAAAATGCTTTGATCAAGGCTATGGATTCTTAGAGCATACAAGGACCAACTTATTAAAGTTGTAGCTTCAATAGAAAAAGATGACAGTGCTTATATTAAGTAAAAAAAATAAAATAAAATGACATACATACAAAACAGTTAAAAAACAAAAAGGACAAATTGTAGAAAACACCTCATTTATGATGTAGATAATCTTCTGTCTTTGGGGCAAGGAAGTAACAAGGAAGACAGCTCCAGCCGATAGCTGACCCCCAGACTGTGAACACTGATTTCATCTGGAAATCATATTTTATAATCTTCCCAGCTGGCTCAGACTTCAGAACCATCCATCAGCTCATTAGGGTAATTCTTTGTCCCCAACTGGCTGATTAGATTATAAAAGGGGAAGGACAATTCATATCTAATCAGGTGTGACCCCTAATTGAGTAGGTTGGAGATATAAAGGGGGAGGGGAATGATCCTTACTATCCATTCTTTTGAAGTAGAAAAACTGCACAATAGAGATAACCTGTTACCTCCCAATAAAGATGTTCAGAGTTTTTGTCCGGTCACGGGAAGTACCGTGAGCCCTGACTGAACCCCAGCCCACTATCCCTGCCTATTTGACGAACTGCTCTAATGGCAGCCCCAACTGGGCGGCAGTCCTTATACCACTAGGTGCAGGGCCCGTCAGGGGAGAGAAAGGTCAGACAGTCCAAGTCAGCAAAAGAACGGTAATGTCAGGCCACAAATCGGAAAACGGAAGGATAACCAGAAAGCAAGCCAGGGTTCAGAACACTGTCAGGAATGAGGTACCGAATCGGGAGACTATCCGAGGTCAAGAACATGAGTCAAGGTCAGGTAATAAGGAACACACAATATGGAAAAAAGGGAAAACAAGCAGGGAGAACCTTTCACAGGCAAAGCAGGAAGGAATTGAGGAGGTTTAAATGGTATGCCCTTGTAGCTGATTGGTGTGTTGTCCACATGTATGGATCTAGCAGGAACCCATGACCTCTCCTCAGGACCGTATCCTTTCCAGTGAACTAGGTAGTGCAAAGACCTTTGAACAATTTAAGCGACTTCATACTCCATCTCCCCTCTATTCTAACTGGAGGAGGGGGTTTAGAGGGTGGAATCACAGACAGAATGTAGCTTTTTAAGAGTGAACAATGGTACACGTTATGTATGCGGAACCCAGAGGCTAACCCATTCTTTACGTGATACCTGCAACACAAGCCTTGTTTGGAAGGACATGCGAGTGCACCGGTTATGATTTTCGTCTGAGATGGCAGGCCACTGGATTAATTACCTCTAGAATTTCATAAGGGCCCACAAATCGTGAAGCAAGCTTACCAGAGGGGACCTTTAAACGAAGATTTAGGGTGGACAACCATACCTTATCCCCAACAGTAAACCGTCTAGAATAAAGACCCCTCTTATCACTCTTTTTCTTTTGGATGTTCTGGACGTTATTATTATTATTTATTTTAGAGCGCCATTGAGTCCAGGGAGCTGTACATTCAAGAGGGTTACATACTGTACATAACATAAGTCAAACAAGTGCAATGGTGACAATATGTGACTAACAACTGGTACAGAGGGAAAGAGAACCCTGCCCTCAAAGGCTTACAATCTACAAGGAAGGGGAAAAGAAACAGAAGGTGAGGGGCAGACATGTTTATGGAGGTTGTAGCGACAGCGGGGTTATTGTAGGTAATAGGTTATCCTGAAGGGCTTTCAGGTTGTTTTTGAAGCTGGTGAAAGTGGAAGAGAGTCTGATGTGTTGTGGCAATGAGTTCCAGAGAATGGGGGAAGCACGAGAGAAGTCTTGGAGACGGTTGTCTAAGGAGCTGACAAGAGGAGAGCAGGGAAGACGGTCCTGTGAGGAGCGGAGATTGCGTGAGGGGAGATATCTGGAGATTAAGGCAGAGATGTATGGAGGAGAGAGGTTATGGAGAGCCTTGTAAGTCATGGTTGGTAACTTGAAATGAATTAGCTGGGCAATGGGTAGCCAGTGAAGGGATTGGCAGAGGGGAGAGGCAGGAGAGTAGCGAGGAGAGAGGTGAATAAGACAGGCAGCAGAGTTAAGGATGGAATGAAGGGGAGCAAGAGTGCTAGACGGGAGGCCACAGAGACGGATGTTGCAGTAGTCTGGATGGGAGATAACAAGGGCATGGACTAGCATTTTTGTAGTATCAGGGTTAAGGAATGAGCAGATTTGTGAAATATTTTTCAGGTAGAGGCAGCAGGTGGAGGTAAGCGTTTGGATGTATGGTTTGAAGGACAAAGTGGAGTCAAGGGTTATCCCAAGGCAGCGGACTTGCGGAACCAGTGAGAGTGTAGAGCCATTGACTGTGATAGAGAGATCAGGTGGAGGGATGGAGTGGGATGGTGGAAAGATGATGAATTCAGTTTTCTCTACATTAAGTTTTAGGAGATGGGAGGAGATGGAAAAGGATATGGATGATAGACAGTCTGGGATCCGGGACAGTAGAGAGTTAATGTATGGTCCGGAGATGTTGGGTGTCATCAGCATACAGATAGTATTGAAAGCCATGTGATGCTATGAGCTGGACCAAGAGTGTAGATAGAGAAGAGTAAGGGACCCAGGACTGACCCCTGGGAGACACCAACAGAGAGAGGGCGAGAGGCGGGAGGTGGTGCAAAGAGTGAGAGACATGAATGTCCGATCAGTGAGTATGAGGAGACCCAGGAATGGGCCAGTCCGTGGATGCCCAGGGATGAGAGGATTTGTGGCAGGAGGGAATGGTCGACAGTGTCAAAGGCAGAGGATAAGTCTAAGAGGAGAAGGATAGAGTAGTGACGTGAGGCTTTAGCAGTTACAAGGTCATTGGTGACTTTGGTTTAGGGCGGTTTCTGTAGAGTAATGGGATCGGAAACCAGATTGCAGTGGGTCAAGAAGAGAGTTGGAGGACAGTTGAAGAGAGATGTGTTGTTGGCGTTAACAAAGTTCTTCTGAACAGAAGTTGCGCTGGATAATGATGCATGTCTCGGGTGAAAACCATAATTGCAGTAAAACGGAGAAATACCAGACAAGCTACTATCCTGATTATAAAATAGAAAATAAAACCAAAGGTAAATATTTTACCCAGGCTACCTGCTGATCAGAGACAAAACAACAGAGTTTTTGTGTAACCGTTTGATTTATCCTCTCCGTCTGCCCATTAATCTTGGGATGGAGGGCAGAGGAGAAGGACAGGGTGATACCCAGAGCCTTACAGAAAGCTCTCCACAAACGGAAAACAAATTGAACCCCTCTATCAGAAATTATATTCTCGGAAAACCCATGCAGTTTAACGATAGTTTGATAAAAAGCTCGGCAAGCTTTTTGGACGAAAGTAACCCCCTTAATGGAACCAAAGGGCACATTTTACTAAAGCAATCCACTATCACCCAAATAACAGACTTGCCGTCAGGAAGTTTGGTCATAAAATCCATTCAGATGCGAGTCCACGGGTGGTCCGGTATCGGTAAAGGGCAAAGTTCACCAGGAGGGCAAGTTCTGAGAAACTGTGCCCGAGCACAAGTATCACAAGCTACGTCACCAGTAATTGCGAGAAATAAGTCTCTTTGTGCCAGACACTCCGGGATGTCCAGATAATACAGAATCATGTAATTATTTTAATAATCGTAGCCAAAAATGAGTGGGGACAAAGACCATAGAAAATGGATAATTAGCAGGAATCATATCCTGGTGGGTCTTAATCTCAGTGGCTAAGTCAGGAGAAATGGCTGAGACAACAGTCTCCTTTGGTATAATTGGTACCAGATCCTCCTGAAGTGAGTGGCTGGCACAGAAGCTTCTAGATAATACGTCAGCTTTAACACTCTTAGATCCAGGTCTGTAGGTAACAACAAAGTTAAAGCGAGTAAAAAACAAAGCCCAACGTGCCTGATGTGGGTTCAACCTTTTAGCATTCTCCAAAAGGAAAGGTTCTTATTTTGTTGGGATCGTGACTTGGGGGGTTGGGCACCCTCGGGAAGGGCCGCCTTTCCCCAAGGCCCACTTAATAGCCAATAATTTGGGGTCCAAACAAAATTCTCTCAGCAGAGGAGTTTTTACGGAAAAAAAGGGCACAAGGGGGGTTTTAATCTAGCAGCCGACCCCTGGGGGGAACTGCCCCCGCTCCGAACTCGAAAGAAAAACCTCAACGACGAAGGATTTGGTATGGTCTACTTGAACCAACACTGGGGCTGAGACAAAACACTGGTTATCTTTTTCAAAAGTCTCTAGGGCCTCAGGTTGCCAGTTACTGATATTTACCCCCCTTTTAGACATATCAGTCAATGGCCGAACAAGAATAGAAAAATTACAAATACATTTTCGATAATAATTAGCAAACCCTAAGACTGCTGTAAGGCTTTTAGGGGGGGGAAGGACGGACCCAATCGAGAATTGCCTGAACCTTACCGGGGTTTATACGAAACGAGTTAGGAGTCAAGATATATCAGAGGAAAAATACCCCCTTTTACCCCGAAAAAAACATTTCTCGATTTGACAAAAAATTATTCACCCTTTAAGTTGTAAGCTTGTCGCCATGTTTAATGTGTAATGATAGTCTTTTCCCAAAAAAAAAAAAGTCATCCAGATAAACAACATCTATGACCAAAAATTCTCTGAAAAAACATTTCACCAGCTCTGGAAGACAACGGGGGGCATTGCACAACCCCAAAAAAAAAAACCAGATACTCAAAATGGCCCCATGGTATTAAATGCGGGTTTTTTCCCCTCATCCCCTTTTTGATACTGAAATGGATGGAAAACCCTCAGATAGTTTAGTGATGACCAAGAGGCGCCTTATTAGGTCACGTTTTTCCCCTCATCCGGCATTTTTTTTCACTAACGCCTGCCCTCCTGGGGATACAAACCCCCGCCCCCCATTCAGAAGAACGCAAATTGTAAGGCCAGAACCTGGAAGACTTTAGTGGACTATGTGAAGTCAGATGCGGGGGGTCAATTGGTTATCCTGGGGGAATTTTAGTGAGACCAGCTGAGATGGGAACCCCTGCGGAATCGGGTGAGTTCTGTAAACAGTTGTTACTTGGGCCAAGACCGCCTGTCCGATCAAGCAGACACCCCTTTTGACCTGATCAAGACAAAGGGTGAATCAGCCGAGAAATTTCAAACCGGATGTTCAGAGTTAAGGGTTTGGAAATTTTAAAGTGGAGAAGGACCCTGCAAAATGTCACCTCAGCCTTTGTCGATGGCCTCGGGAAACTCATAAAGAAAAAGTTGAAAATGGCGAGGAGAATACAACACCCCCCATTGAAATGTCATTGAAGTTGCCAAGGGGTCGAAAAGGAACCTTCCCCCGCACCCAACCCTAAAACCACACCCAAAGGATGTCAGAAGACACTAGGACATGGAGGATGATTCAAAGTACCACTCACCCCCCTACATAGCCGAAGGGGCATCTGAATCCCCCCTCTTGTTCCTGGCCAACAGGGCGCAAGGTTTTCTAGAAAAAGGTTCAGTGGGCTAAAAAAAGGATTATCTTACTGCTTCCCTTTTCCCTACCAACCCAGAATTTGACCCAGGCCGGGGGCAAGGCAGTACAGGAAACCCCAAATTTCCCAGAAGGGCTAAAAAATCTTACGACCTTCTTGGGATTGATCTGTTACTGTTGGTCTTGGATACCTGGAACATCAGCACTTATGCAAGTGTTATAAGAAGCTGTCAAGAACACGCCCTTTCACCCCAGCCCTTGGCATTCCAGATTACGAAAAGCCTTTTAAACTTTTTGTATCGGAAAGGGACGGACATGCATCGGGGGTCCTAGCACAGCCCATGGGGCCCCAAAACAGCCCAATTGAATACTACTCTGCAAGGTGGCCCCAGTTCAAGGGGAGGACCTTTCTGTTTATGTGCTGTTTTGCAGCACAAGTGCTGCTGGTAAAACAGGGATATCTACTGGGACACCCCCTTTTTCCTGCTAGCCCCTTTTGACATCCCTGCATTCTAAATCAACTCACCCCTAAGCACATGTCTGCAGCTCGACATCTGAAACTCCAATGTTCTCTCCTCATACCGGATGCAGCAGCTACCCCCCTTCCACTTTCAAGAGGAGATAGTGGACTGGGGGAGGGGGGAGAGACAGAAATAGGACACCCCCACCCATATGCTTTGAAGTGATGCAAATGGAGACATCCCCTCTACCTCTGTTCCCAGAAACCATCCCAAAAAATGAAATATTAATCTTGTGGAGGGTCCGATTTGCAGACAAACAAGGCCACTATCACACAGGAAATGCAGTTACAACAGTTGCTGGATTGGTGGCAAAAAGTTTACCCTCCCACAAGTCAGCACAGGAGACAGAACTGGAGCTGCAGACTGGTCAAGGATAAGACAGCCAACATCTACACAAATTCCAGATATGCCTATGGAGTGGCGCATGACTTTGGCCCTATCTGGAAGTCACGAGGATTCCTGACAGCAGCAGGGACTTCAGTCAAGCATGAGAAAGCCATCAGAGAACTCATGGATGTGCTCCTACTGCCAGAGAAAGTTGCTGTCTTGAAAGTGAAGGCACATGGGAAACTCAACACTGAGGAGGCAAAAGGAAACTATAGAGCTGACAAAGCAGCAAAAGAAGTGGCCTTAAAGGACTGAGCACCCCCTATGGTCAAACAAGAGGCAACAACCACAGGTCCTCTGTCCAAGCGTATACTATGCAAACTGCAACAGCAAGCAGTGGATGCAGAACAAGAACCTTGGAAGAAAAAAGGAGCGACAGAAGAGTTGGCAAATGCCCTTGTCTGCCCAGTGCCCTATATCTAGCAGTTGTTCAGTGGGTGCATGGGCCGGGACACTTGTCTAAGACTTTAATGAACGGATTGATTGACAAGTACTACTGAGCACCAGGAATCTCCACACTCATGGACTCCTTCACCAGAGCTTGTCACCTGTGCTGAGTGTAACCCCGGGAAGCCAGTAAAAATACCACCTAAACATCTGGCAAAGCCTCTCCATCCTTTCCAGAAGACCCAGACTGACTACATACAGATTCCCAAATCAGGAAGATATGAATATGCCCTCGTCATTGTGGACATGTTTTCAGAAGCGTTCCCTGTGGCTGACATCACAGCAAAGACAACAGCCAAGAAGCTGCTGACAGAAGTTGTATGCCGATACGGAGTACCGGAAGTGATTGAAAGTGACCAGGGACCAGCATTCAGTCACCCTGATGAAGGAAGTATGGACAGCATTGAGAAGTACTCTAGCTCTGCACACCCCATACCGTCCGCACAGCAGTGGGAAAGTAGAGAGAATGAACGGAACCTTCCAGAATGCTCAAAGCAGCAAAAGAAGTTGGCATGCCTTGGCCAGACAGCCTGCCCATAGCCTTGTTTAGTGTCAGATACAAACCTAGGGGTAATTTGGCTCTTTCACCATATGAAATTTTGTTTGTAAGTGCACCTAGGTTAGGCACATACTTCCCCCAGCAGCTACAGTTACAGAATTATGCTATGACCTCTTATGTGTCTGCCTTGTCTAAGGAATTGTCACTTATACATTTCAGAGTTTTTTCCTCCATTCCAGATCTGGATGGTGATCCTACTGCCCAGAAATTACAGCCTGGAGATTGGGTCTACGTGAAGAAGTTTGTGCGTAAAACCCTAGAGCAGAGGTTTGAAGGGCCATACCAAGTCCTGCTGACTACAGCCACATCTGTCAAGGTGGCAGGAAAGCCCAACTGGATTCATGCTTCACATTGTAAGATCGCTCCAGCCCCCAGAGATGAAGCGGATGCTGCTCCTACTGATGTTTAGCAGCTATGTTGCCATAACCCTTGTTCAGAACCCATCAGTAGCCATTACAAAGGAAAGAAGGATTGTCACCTTTTGGTATAATTCATCCCATTCCACATACTGAGTGAGGGTTCAGAAGGTAGTGACACCAGCGAAACTGCGTGAGCCAGGAGGAGAAGGGAAGCTTCCCCAAAGGGCAGCTTCGACCCCCATGTGTACATTGATGCAATAGGGGTCCCAAGGTGGGTCTCTGATAAGTTTGAAGCAAGGGATCAAGTGGCTGCTGGGATTAAATCTCTGCTACCAATAATCACTGTCAACAAGAATGCAGATTGGATAAACTACATACAGTATATTATAACCGGCAGAGATTTGTAAATTACACCAGAGATGCCCTACAGGGTGTGGCAGATCAGGAGGGCCCAACCTCTGCTGTAGCTTGGCAAAACAGGATGGTCCTGGACATGGCGTTGGCTGAAAAAGGAGGAGTGTGTAAGATGATAGGGGAAACCTGTTGTACTTTCATCCCAGACAACACAGGACCAAATAGGAAGGTTACTGTGGCCATTAAAAAGTTAGGTGATCTTTCAGAAGAATTAAAATGGAACTCAGCCATAGATCACCCATGGGACCAGTGGTTCACTTCGTGGTTTAAGGGCTGGCAAGGAATTCTGGCTCAGAGAGGTATTGTGATACTGATTGTGTTGCTAATTCTTGTCCTAATTGTTTGTTGTGTTCTGCCATGTTTGAGGAACTACTTGGAAAAGCTGTGGATGAAAACATACCCATCATGATGAACAGCTGTCAACAGCATAGCTCCTATGATGATGTGGACACTACCACACCCTTTGGACCCTTACCACAACATGAGCCTGCCTGAGACAGCGCACGTCTCCCTCGTCAGAATTATTGAGCAGGAAACATAGGGAGAGTTGTGCACCATATGTGGATAAGGTATTGAGCCCAGCCCTCTCTGACCAGCAGTGAGTTTCAAGGAGGGGACAATTCAACACAGTCTTTCCCATGGTGTTAGGTCCTTAAGGAAAGATTAAAATGAGATCAGAGTCTCAAGGGGGGACTGTTGTGGATGGGAACTAAGGTTATATATGTGTGATCCTTTGTGTCTTCATTTTAATGTATTAGATAGTATAACACCATGTATGCCTTTGCATTATGGCATGTAAAAGCTGCCTGTATAACTCTTTTATTGTAATGTGTTTCTAAGATGGCTGCCACATATTATGCTTATAGAGATATCTGCCGTATAATCCAAGATGGAGCCTCTTTCCGGGACTACACCCAAGGTTCGGACATTCCTGAGCTAAAGGGAGTATACCCCAAATAATGATGTAATCAATCACAGACCAACAGCTATGCCCATGTGATGCTTTCTTATCTCGCTAACACAAAGGACTATAAAAACCTGCAATTTTGAGAATAAAGACAGAAAGGGTATTCAGACCAACTGGGGTGTTTTGTATGATCTCTTTATCGGTGCACCTTTATCATCCTAGAATAATTTGGAGACCCCACAAGGATGTAGAGCCCCTTTGAGGTTCCATCCATTTCAATATCATAAGGTTATAAGCCCCTCTCAGGTCCAGCTTGGAAAACCACTTTGCCCCCTGGATTTGATTAAACTGATCAGAAATCAAAGGTAAAGGTATTGGTTTTTTCACCATTATCTTATTGAGTTCCCGGTAATCAATGCATGAACTGAGAGTGCCATCTTTTTTTCTTTTTTTTTTTAACAAAGAAGAACCCCACACCCATAGGGGAAACAGAAGGCCAGATATGACCCTTCTGTACACTTTCTGCAATGTACTGCTTCATGGCAAGTCTCTCCGGACCAGGCAGATTGTATATCCTGCCTTTAGGAAACTTCACCCCAGGCAACAGGTCAATGGCACAGTCATAGGAGGGGGTAATCTTTCAGACTGTGTCTTTGAAAAACCTCAGCAAAGTCACAAATAAAGGCAAGAATCTGTTCTGTTTCCGCATTACCAAGAACAATCGGGAAACATTTGTTAATACACTACTTACCCCACCTAATTAATTCTCCAGAATTCCAGTCAAGCGCAGGGTTGTATTTCTGAAGACAGGGCAACCTCAAAACCACATGATAAACAGAATCCATTTCTCACTATGAATTGACCCTACCAGCATCTCAAGCTCAGCGGTGCAATGCTGGATATTGCCCTTAACCAATGGGGTAGAATCAATCGCCACAACCTGCAGGGAATCAGATAAAGGCCCATACGCTTGGCGAATGAAGCGTCCACAAAACTGGAAGCTGAACCTGAAACCAAAAAAGCCTTCCCAGATCCACGCATGGAAAGATACATGGACACATCGTTTAGGGAAGTCTCTCCCTAAACCGTCTGTCCAGGCAAATAGCCAGAGACATAGCATCATCAAGAGTACCAGGGGTAGGGTAAGCAACCAACATGTCCTTCATATGGTCAACTAATCCTAATCTGAACTGGTACCTGAGAGCTGGGTCGTTCCACCCAGAAAGAACACACCAGCGACGAAATTCGGAATAATATTCCTCCACAGTCCTTTTACCTTGTCTTAAAGTGGTGAGCCGAGTCTCGGCCACAGCCTCCCTATCAGGGTCAGCAAAGAGTAATCCCAAGGAGTAAAAAAATCTGTCTACAGAAGACAGTTCAGGCAAGTCAGGAGATAACGAGAATGTCCACTCCTGGGGGGACCCCTGGAGAATGGATATGACAATTCCCATTCTCTGCTCCTCATTACCTGAGGTGCGTGGGAAGAGTCTAAAATACAAGCATCATCCTTTCCTAAAAGTCCAAAAGGCCCACCTGTCACCGGAGAACCTGTCGGTTAACTTAATGGGGTGTTCCACAGAAGGAAGAAGTGATGCAGGAACACTATTACCCTGGGAGGTCTAGTACTGCTGTACTCTCAGCGCCAGATCCTAGACTAACTGGGAAAGCGCCTGCATCTGCTCAACCAGTGCTTTCATGGGGTTAATGGTGCATGGAGAGCAGTATTTTTTTTCAGCCTGTGAAAATGTCACGTCAAGGGAGGTACAGTGACTGAACCCCAGCCCACTGTCCCTGCCTACTTGACGAAATGCCCTAATATCAGCCCCCAACTTGGCAGCAGTCCCTATGCTGCTAGGTGCAGGGCCTGTCGGGGAGAGAAAGGTCAGACAGTCCAAGTCTGCAATAGGGCAGTAACGTCAGGCCACAAATCAGAAAACGGAAGGATAACCAGAAAACAAGCCAGGAGTCAGAACACTGTCAGGAACAAGGTACAAAATCAGGAGACTAGCCGAGGTCAGGTAATAAGGAACGCGCAATATGGAAACAAGGGGAAAACAAGCAAGGAAGCGCCTTGGAGCAGCGGGGGAGAGAGGTGACTACTTGTATTTTTCTGAAACCCTGCCTAAGGGGGACATTAAACTGTATATACCTGTCTATGGGGGACATTAAACTGTATATACCTGTCTATGGGGGACATTAAACTCCCTATACCTGCTTATTTAACTTTATTGGTATCCATTTTTATTTTTGAAATTTATCAGAAGCTGCCGCACTTTCCACCCTAGGCTTATACTAGAGACAATAAGTTTTCCCAGTTTTTTGTGGTAAATTTAGGTGCCTCGGCTTATATCCGGGCCGGCTTATACTCGAGTATATATGGTACATAATACATGTTTCTATGACAGTTATAAACAGATCTAATTACAGCATCATCACTGCTCCTTAATGATTAGTTGCTTTCAGCAGCTCAATTTCCTTACAAGCTCTTTTGTGCCAAGTAGAATCCAGATATGCCACCATCTTCTCTGGTCCAAAGCTAATTTAAAGGGGTTATCTCACTACATTGATTCCTACCTCAGTCCTGTTTTCTTGGTTTCATTTTGAATTCAGGGGCGTGTTTACTGTCTTTTACTAGGCTGCAGTAGAAGTCAGGTCTGTAGCTATAGTAACCAGTGCTGACAGCCTATCATGGTCTGTAGCTATAGCGACCTGAGGAGCAGCACATACAAGAGGGGATATCTCAGAATAGGTAGGATACTGTTAATAGACATATATTGCAAAGTGTCTTGTTTTTGAAAGATTTTTAACATAAAAAGAAGTCCTTGCAGTGAGACAAACCCTTTAAAATGAAATTAGACAAAATAGAAAACCGTTATGTGGTTATATGATTCAAAATTTTAAATTCTTTATGGAAATCATGGAGTAGAGGGGTCATTCAGCTTGTTATCAGCCTGCATCTTTGATGGTATTAGGTTGCATTTGTGCCTATGGAATGGTCAGCTTACGCATCTTGAAAGGCTGAGCAATATATAGAGATTTCAGAATAATATATGTTCTCATCCAGACATCATCTTCTAGAAAGGGCTTGCATATGTCAGCAAGACAATGTAATTGTTAGGGACGCCCTTATCTATCCCTGGCTTGCCCTGCCTAGGCAGAGCACCCGCCCCAAGAATGGTGACCCTGCACTCAAACATCTTCCTGAAATATACCCTAGTAAACGGGTGACAGACAGAAGAGAAACCGAAGACAAATGGGAAACTAACACAAACAGACAGGTAGACCAACAAAATTTTGGCCACAACTGCCAGGAAAATTGTTCAGGATGCAAAGAAAAACCCACAAATAACATCAGCTGAAATGCAGGACTCTGAAAACTAGCGGTATGGCTGTTTCAAGGTGCACAATAAGGAGGCACTTGAAGAAAAATTGGCTGCATGGTCGAGTTGCCAGAAGAAAGCCATTACTGTGCAAATGCCACAAAGTATCTCACCTACAGTATACCAAATAGCACAGAGACAAGCCTCAAAACTTCTGGAACAAGGTAATTGGGAGTGATGAGACCAAAATCAAACTTTTTGGCCACAACCATAAACGTTACATTTGGAGAGGTGTCAACAAGGCCTATTATGAAAGAAACACCATTCCTACTGTAAAGCACAGAGGTGGATCGCTGATGTTTTGGGGATGTGTGAGCTACAAAGGCACAGGAAACTTGGTCAAAGTTGAAGGAAAGATGAATGCAGCAACGTTATCAGCAAATACTGGAGGCAAATTAGCACTCATCAGCCCGAAAGCTGCGCGTGGGACGTACTTGGATGTTCCAACATGACAACGATCCAAAACACAAGGCCAAGTCGACCTGTCATTGGCTTCAGCAGAACAAAGTGAAGGTTCTGGAGTGGCTGTCTCAGTCTGCTGACCTCAATATCATTGAGCCACTCTGGGGAGATCTCAAGCACACAGTTCATGCAAGACAGCCCAGGAATTTACAGGAACTGGAGTTTTTTTTATCATGAAGAATGGGCAGCTTTACCATCTGAGAAAATAAAGAGCTTCATCCACAACTACCACAAAAGACTTCAAGCTGTCATTGATGTTAGAGGGGGCAATACACGGTATTAAGAACTGGGGGATGTGAACTTTTGATCAGGGTCATTTGGATGCTTTTAGTTGTCATTATGATTTAAAAAAGGAAACCGCAGTAGTTTTACAATAAATTACTTCACCCAACCACTAACCATGAGTGGAAAAAAGGTTTGGTGCTTTCATTCATATTCTCTGGAAAAAAAAAGGCCAAGAAAGCAAAAATTCTGCAGGGATATGTAAACTTTGGAGCACAACTGTCGCACATTATGAAACAAAAAATACAGCAATAAGACTGTCAAGTGGCTAGAATCCTACATCAGACCAGAATGGGACAAAGTTCCTCTCCTAAAACTCCAGCAATTGGTCTCATCCCAGACGTCTACAGACAAAGTTGGGATGCTTCACAAGGGTAGACCTGGCCTAACTTCCTTGGGCTGTGTTGCCGCCATTCATTTCTAAATTAGTTATTTTTTTCACATGAAATGGAAAAACGTCCAGCTTCCATCGCTGAGAGGTGTCCAAGTCCTGTTATTAATAAAATATGGCTAAAAGAGATTACTAACTCATTGCATTCTTGTTTTCTTTACATTTTACACAGCGCCACAACTTTTTTTAAAATTGGGGCTGTAAACATATCTGCGACACAAGGCGCCACATAGTGGCACAACTACAAGATTAGATGTACTCCACTGTTCTCATTCATCCTAAACTGAGACACAAGGCACATTTATTATGGCAATTGTGCCAAGGTCCTGGCTCTATCCTCAAAGAATCCTATAGGTGGCGCCAGTCCTGGCTCTATCGTAGTAACATCCTATAGGTGGCCCCCAGAGTCCTGGCTCCATCCTAGTAACATCCTATAGGTGGTGCCAGAGTCCTAACTCTATCATAGTAGCCTCCTATAGGTGGCACCAGAGTCCTGGCTCTATCATAGTAACATCCTATAGGTGGCGCCAGTCTTAGCTCTATCGTAGTAGCCTCCTATAGGTGGCCCCAGAGTCCTGGCTCTATCGTAGTAACATAATATAGCTGGCGCCAGAATCCTAGCTCTATCGTAGTAACATCCTATAGCTGGTGCCAGAGCCCTAGCTCTATCGTAGTCACATCCTATAGGTGACACCAGAGTCCTGGCTCTAGCATAGTAGCCTCCTCTAGGTGGCACCAGAGCCCTAGCTCTATTCTAGTAGCTTCCTATAGGTGGTGCCAGAGTCCTAGCTCTATCGTAGTAGCCTCCTGTAGGTGGCGCCAGAGTCCTAGCTCTATCGTAGTAGCCTCCTGTAGGTGGCGCCAGAGTCCTAGCTCTATGGTAGTAGCCTCCTATAGGTGGTGCCAGTCTTTGCTCCATCCTCTAAGAGCAGGCATCCTCAAACTGCGGCCCTCCAGCTGTTTGGAAACTACAACTCCCATCATGCATTTATATAATCTATAACAGTGGGAATTATGGGAGTTGTAGTTTCACAACAGCTTGAGTGCTGCAGTTTGAGGATGCCTGTTCTTAGAGCTTGTGTACACACTGCTCATCCAGGTGAGTGTCCGCCGTGCACACACACAGGTGGCGGCTGCTCTCACAATAGGAAGACGGCACTTGTTGTTGTTATTACACGTCACTCCTCGCGCTCCAACAAGAATGACCGGGCAAACCGCTCACACAATGGGAAGCGCAGCCAGCAGCGCCCAATCAGCGCTCACACAGGAAACACGGGGCAGCCAATCAGAGCGCACAACGCAGAGCGAGCGAGTTCTCGTTCACCAAGCGCTTACTCTCGCGATACTTCCTCCCGTCCGTGCTCGCAGTCGTGTGAGCCGCACCGGCCGCTGTGTGAGGAGCGGACCGGACACCCGACCGCCGCCGTTACCCGGTACTGTGGGAACCAGGAGTGCACCGCGTGTAACTACCGGCACCGAACTGCTCCCAATAGAGAGCGTTTTTTTCCCTCACGGCTTGAGCCTTTCGAGTGCGCCTGAAAATGTCGGCGCAGGCCCAAATGCGCGCCATGCTCGACCAGCTCATGGGGACCTCTAGGGACGGTAAGTGGCTGCTCTGCCGGTTTCGTTATTTTCACGTTGTGATGAGGCGGGTGAGCTCGTGGACGTGCGTGTGGAGGAGAGTGTTGTTGTCTGGGGGCAGGAGTTCTCGGCGGGCGGGCGGGAGTGATTGACAGTGTGGCGCTCCGGGCCGCGTCTGCGGCTTCCTCACGTCGTCTGGAATTAGGAAGGCGGGAAAATGCAGCTGGCAGTTACCTGCGACCAAACCATCTGCGCGGGGGGCGCTTCTCCTCCTCAGAAGCTACCATATGGTACATTCCTGTTCCAGGAAATGGCTTCCTCAATGGTGGCAGCCTATGGAAGTGGTTGGTCTGACATTGTGGGGGAACAGTGGAGGTTTCAGCACAAGTCTGACCTGTGATTGTGATCTTATGTGTTGTGTTGTTTTTTTTCTTGTAAAAAAAAAAAAAAATCTGATCAAATAACTTAAAAATGGGTGTGGCCTCCTGCGTCAGATACTGTTAGGTTATGTTCACACTGTGTTTTGTTTTTTCAATCCAAAAAACACTGTGTAAAACATCCAAAGTGTGTTACTGGTGTAAATGCATTTTCTGTGCAGCAGAAGCGCACCCCATACTTTTAAATAGGGCGTCTGCGGGTGAAAATGGATCAAGAATTGACATCAATGCTTTGATCAGATCCATTAAACGCATCCGGAAGACGTATAGTCTGAATGCCGATACGTGTTTTACATTGAAATCAATGGGCATCATTAGATACGTGTTTGGGTCTGAACAACGTTTTGAAACGCATCTGAAAAACCGCTGTGTGAACATTTCCTTAGGGCATGTCCCCACGGCACGGTTTTGCAGTAAGTCTAAAAAACTGGCCACAAACGAGCACAATGGGCTTCTATGGAAAAGCTGTGCAGCAGTCCCCAAGAACAGTGTGCATGCACATTCTTCCGTCCGGTTTTCGGACGGAATATGTTCATGGGAAGGGGGAGGGCTTTTCTCCACTCATCGGATAAACCGACCGGTATTTGTCCATTGCCGTGTAAATGGGTACATTCATATCACTGATTTGGACACTGAAAATTTCAGTGTTGAATCTCCTGAAATCCGTGCCTATAAGGGTGGATTTCAGATGAGGGTTTTAAAAGGGTTGTCTCACTACATTGATTCATGTTACTTCAGTCCTGTTTTCTCAGTTTTATTTTTGAATTCAGGAAAGTGTTTACTGGCCTGCAGTGAGGAGGCAGGGATGGTTTTATATACCTATACAGAGTTCATTGAAGATCGGTGTTGCATTGCGACATCACTTGCAATGATTGCCACCATGGTCTTGGTTGCAATTCTTAACCTGCCACCATACAAGTTACAAAAAATAAAAGCTGCACTCGACAGCACTGACCCCAAAAAAAATAATTCTTTTGTAATTGGGCCCTACACTTTTTAAAAAATTTAAGGGAAAGGGGGGGGTTTTTCGTGACCTGGTGGGGGTGTTGGGATCAAAATACTTAGACTCTTTTTGACTTGCTCGGATATCTTTTTAGATACCCGAGTATTCTTGTAATGCTGCTTTTTTGTGCAAATTAAAGTTTTATAATATATACAGTATATACACATCATACATAAACCATTGCTTGAAGACCCCCAAAAATTCTGCAAATATAAAGGAAACAACCATTATAAACCAAGCACTCCAAGAGCCTTAAAATAGAAAAAAGGTCCGTTCACACGGTTTTTCAGGGGGGATTGCAGCCCTATTGCGTGCCGTCTGGCTGGAAAACCCCCTCCCACCCTTACGGTAATCCACATTCTCTAGGAACTGTGGATTCCGCTCTCCCATTGCCGAGCGGGGGAGAAAGGGGCATTTCACATTATCCCCCGGGGGAAAACCCCGGTGGTAATGAAAGTCTATGGGCCGGGAGCTCGCCCCCCCCCCTTTTTTAAGCCAGAATTGCGGGCGAAAACCGTCCCGCAATTTTCGCTTTAAAACGCCATGTGAATAGCCCAAACTCAAAAAAACCAAATAAAAAAGAGTGTTAGAAAAAGATATGTCAGTCGTGTGCAAGAGTGACGTTTTTACTGCTAAAAAAGTAAGAGGATCACAAATTAATAAAAAAAAAAAAATCTAGAAGTTTAAAAGAGGGAAACCCCAAAAAGGAAATTTTTTGAAGAAAGAGGGGCAACTTTAATTCTAGAAGAGAAATTCCCCGGGAAAAGAAGATGGTCCAAGGGAAAACCGAAAGAAAAATGGGAATAAAGCTAAGGGTATTGGAGGGATTACACATCTAGCTAATGAAGAAGAGAGCCCGGGGAAACCCATGTTTTTTTCCTTTTAATTTTTCTTTTGGGGGAATGTGTTCTTCCATGTCATATGTATGGGCTTGTTCAGTGGTTGGTGGATCAGATCATTTCCGTCATCAAGGGATAACGGCTTTAGTGGATTTTTTGAATGTTTAACATATATAGGAGCATAGAGATAATCCAGCATTTTTGGGTTTTTTTTTTTTTGTGGATGATTCCACAAAAAGTATTAAAAAAACACACTCTTTAAATTTAAAAATGTTATAAAAAAAATAAAAAACTTCTTAAATGGTAACAAATTTGTTTTTTTGCGGTTTTAGGCCCGTTCGTTTTGGCTACCCTTCGCAGGGCTTGTGGGGTCGGGGCTAATTTTTTGCAGGGGTCGGAGTCTCCTAAAATGGGCCGGCTCCCCAAAATTTTAAAATAAGTTGGTTCCCGTTTTTTCGATGCAAAGAGCAAGAGGGAAAGGGCCGGCCCGTGCTAAATGCCCCCTATCCTTTTCCAAACAATTTTTTTACATGGAGCAGGAAAGTGCCCGCTCCAGGGGAAAAGATTCTGCTCCCAGGGCAACAGATTTCAGCAAAATTTTTCACCTGTTTTCAAAGAAGTAGAAGAGTTTAACATTCATCAAATGACTGTGGCTGAGGAAATTTTCTTTATACCCTGACATTGTTAGAGATGTTGCCCCTGTGGTCACCGCTTTGTTCCCAACCCAAGATAGTGTAGAGAGGCTGTTCTCTAGCCTGGAGATCAGATGTGAGGTCATGTATGCAGGATCTGATGGAGGCGATACTATTTCTCAGAAAAAAATTACAGAACTCCACAAATTTCCTCAGTGTTTTGCATATTTACAATTTTTTTTGTCTCCTTAAAGGTTGTCTCCTACAAAAATAGCTTTCAAATTGTAGGGAACACAAAATAAAGAATTTTCCCAAATATATTGCATTGTTCCTCTGTTTTCCCAAAGAGAAAAAAGTAAATTTTATTCCCCATCCATGGCTTTTCAGTTCCCTCAGTAAACTGACCTGTAAACAAATCTCCTGGGCTGTTGTTAATGGAAACAGAGAGTGGTCACACACAGGTCAGCAGTGTCAGTCAGTGTCCTGTGCTCCAGACGAAAAAAAAGCTTGATTTATCCAAGAAAACGCTCTGAAAAATTAGGGTTTTTGTTTTGGGGATCAGATAAGAAGCCTTCCAGTAGTTTTGAGAAGCTAACTAATTAGCAATGAAACACGGAGCTTATCTGTACAAGCACGGAGTTTTTTGCAAATTAGTCTGAACCGGAAGTGACGAAATTTTTTTCAGCATTTTTTGAAACCCTGTGGGGAGCAACTCCTTAAGTCAATCCAATAAATTATTTTACAACTGACAAGAAAAAAGGGAAAACAATGGTTTGGAAATTTTGTGACTTTCAGGCTCCAAAATCTCCCCAAACCACTACAGCTTTTGTACTTTTAAGGCAACTGTAATTTTTATACGGGTCATTTTTACATCTTTTTTACAAAAATTTGATTTGGCAAAAATTTTAGCATCGGGCTTAGTTACAGTTTTGTTTCCAAAAAAAATCAAAGTTTTTAAAGGGGGTTGCACAAAACAAGGATGATTTTTATGTAAAGATTTTTTTAAAAACAAGTCCATTTTTGAAAAATGTTGTCCTACCTATTCCAATTTTATCCCCCCCTTGAAAGAGCTGAAAATCAGCTCCTCAGGTCCCCTTAAAACTACAGCCCTTTTTGTTTCTCTCCTAAAAGGTGGCCAGCACGGGCCCCGCTATAGCTACAAACCTTTGGGGTGATCCCCCTGATGGTTTGCCAGCCGGTTGCTATAGCAAACAGCCCTTTTAAACTTTTTACGGCAGCCTATAAAAGGGCCAAAGTAAAATTTCCCCTAAATTTCCCAAAATAAAAACCCAAAAAAAACAGGACTGGGGTTAAGAAGAATCAAATTGAAATTGAGACAACCCCTTTAATTTGAATTTTTTGGGGGTTAATTTTTGGGAAAATCCCCCCTTTTGGGTTTTCAGCTTTTGTCTGAATCCTTCTGGGCCCCTAAATTTCAGTTTTCAGGGAAAGGTTTTTGACCACCCGGGATCCCGGGTCTCCTCTACACTTTCCCCAAAAATTTTGGGTTTGAAAGACGGAAACTTGGATACAAATACACTTTTTTCTTTTCAACTCTACCCACAAGTGTTTAAAAGATAAAAAAACATTGTTACCCTTTTGGGTTGTCAGTGTCTTTTTTCTTCCAAAAAAGCTTGATTATTGTATTTTTTAAGGTGATAAAACCCCCTTTAAATTTTCCCTTTTACTTTCAGTAAAAATTATCAATTAAACCAGCGCCGTGGGATTTAGGGAGTCAGGAGCGGAGTTTGGGGGGTGCCTTGCCGCTCCAAAAGCCCTGCTTTTTTCGTAAAAATACGTTTTTGTTTTTTTTTATTTTGTGGGAATTTTTAGGGTTTGGGGGTTTTTTCGGGATCAAAACTGCACTATTGTTTTCTGGCCCCAAATCTCCACTACAAGGTGCTAAACATTAAAACCTACTTTATGCCTTTATATTCTGTTTTTAGTTTCCTTTCATTAAGTAGTGGGAGGTCTTATTTTGCTATGAACCCCATGAATTCAGCTAACAAACCCCCCGGAAAGGCCATCTTTTTGGGGAAAAGGGAAAATTTTTATTGATGTTTAAAATTTCTGGAAACAGGATTTTGGGGAAGTTCACAAAAACATTTTTTTTACACCCCTTGTTTCGGTAGATTTTCTGGACCCAAACGCGTATCTAAAAGTGTGATGTACATTGATTTCAATGTAAAACGCGTATCTGTGTTCAGCCGATATGTTTTTTTTGGGGATTTTTTTGGGTTTCCAATCAAAAAAAAAACGACAGTCAATTCTTGATTTTCCCCTTTTTTCACAAATCAGACACACGATTTAAAAATATTGGGTGTGTTTCTGCTGCACCGAAAACATATCCAAACACAAAAACGCTTTGGGATATGGGGTTTTGGATACTTTTTTCGCAATTTCCCGAAAAACATAATTTAAAAATGCCCCTTTGACATCCCCTTGGCTATCTATAGTGTGCTTTACTAAATGTATTATCTTCCTAGATGGCTAACATTGAATTCTTGTGATGGGAAATTTGGATGCTCCATTCTCCCTTCAATTAGGAGAGAGCGTTTAAAAAAAAAAAAAAAAAAAAAAAAAAACCCTTAAAAAATAAAAAAATTTACACGTTTTGTTTTCCCTTTTTCGGGGGGGACTGGAAAACCAATCTATATGAGGTTAGTTGCCCCATTCTATTTTTAAAACCCCCGGCCCCGGGGGCCCGATAATTTGTAAAAATATTTTAAAGCTCGGGAAAAACAGGTTTTTCTTAAAGGGGGGGGTCTCCCTAAAAGATAAAAGGCATAATGCGTGACCCCATCTATCTCTTAAAAAATTTTTCCCCGAAACCTCTCTTTTCTGAATGGAAGCAGGGCCCGGATTCCCCCCCTAGACCCCCCAAAAAGGGGGGTTCTGATTAAAAGTCGAGCATCCCCAGCTTGGTTTTAAATATGGAGCTCCCATTCATGTCTGTAGGGGGGTCCTGACCTACTATCTGTTCAGAATAGAGAGGTTTTGGGGCTCATTTGAGATTGGTCCGAGTCCCGGAGTTGGGACCTGCGCCTACCAGACATTTTGGGAACCTACAAATGCCATCCTTCTCTAGGGAGACAACACCTTTTTTTAGGGGGGTAGATAAAGCATGTTGGATGCGCAGGGTTGCACCCTATTTCTTATTAGGGCCCTGCGGGGTCTTTCCTTCAAAATTGACATGTCAAATTTTTAGAACCATCCAAAGACGCAAGTAAACATGCATTGACGATTTCTCTTGAATGGGGCCCAGCATGTTTTAAAGTTGCGAGCGTGTAAAAATCACACTGCTCATTGTTAGATGCATTTTTGGGGCCGTCTAGATGGACCCAAACACACATCTAAAAGCGTACGTTCACACGGGCCCAAAACACCATGTGAACATACCCTAACAGTTGTGTGCAGAGTTCTGGTGCCCGGTTGGTTGCCTCCGCACTCCAGTAAGAGGAGGTGATAGCATTTTACCATTTTTGCCATTATCTTTATTTCAAAAAGAAAAAACGATATGAGCTTTTGTAGCAGTGAAGGAACCTCAGGCTGGTCATCCTAAAACTAAATGGTCATATACTTAGATTTGGCCCATAGTAAGAGCAAGATTGTTGCACACAAGAAACCTTTTAGTGAAACTTTACTAAATATTTTGCTAATACAGCTATTAAAATTAATTTACACACGCTATGTGCAAGCACACAGAATAAAAGAAGCCACTTGGCTTTGGCTCTCTCCTCTCTTAGGTAGCTTATATGTTGTTCATGAACAGTAATTCTCATCAAGGCGTGCAGGATATTTCCATGAGCAAACTTTACTTTATATAAATTGGTGAAAAACACAAGACAACAAGAAATTTTAAAAACCTTTTTGCCGTACAGTTGCACAGTGGCATACGTCCAATATTTCTTTTCTTGAAGTCCCCAATCATTCTGTGTTGACTTCTGACAGAGGGGATAGTCTCTGTAGTACGTGTTTGGCGACGTTTCGGAAGGAACAATCTTTCCTTTTTCAAGCATGCTTGAAAAAGGAAGATTGACGTTTAGGAAGATTGTCCTTCTGAAACGTTGCAGCACGTCCTACAGCGACTATCCGCTCTGTCAGAAGTCCACACAGAATGATTGGGGACTTCAAGAAAAGAAATATTGGACGTATGCCACTAGGCAACTGATACGGCAACAGGTTTTTAAAATTTCTTGTCTTGTGTTTTTCACTGATTTATATAATGTAAAGTTTGCTCATGGAAATATCCTGCACGCCTTGATGATGATTATTGTTCATGAACTGATATAAGGGGTTTTTTGGAAAGACTCCCTGAACCAAGGCGATCCTGGTTGACCGGTATAATAAGAATTAAGCAGCGCTTGGTATTGATAAATAGCTTATATGTTGTGTCCCAACACTCCAAGATGTTAATCCAAGTCTATTGCAGTGTAAATTCAGAAGACATTTAAGTACATAAGCGTGCTTTGGTAAAGTAAAACTAGCTTTTACACCCTCATGCTTCTCTAAGGATTAATACACCAAGCTATACTGCTGCTATAGAATCGCCCACCGGCTGAACAGGAAGTGTGAGTCTTAGGCCTCGTTCACACGGCTTATTTGGGCACGGATTGGCGCCATACTCCCGCCCCGGGATTTGCGCTTCAGTACGGTGCCAATCCTCCCTGTCATTACGGTAATCCACTGCTCTCATAGAGAACAGGGGATTCCGTCGCTCCTCCCCGCTCGGCGACTCCGCAGCGGCGGGCGAAAGTGACATGCACTTTATCCAGACACAAGACGCGCCGTGGATAATGCAAGTCTATGGGGCCGGGGAGCGGCGCCCCCGCCGCGCTCCGGCCCCGCCCCCGTCCCGCCCCTTATTCACGGCGGATTTGTGAGCTCAATACGGCTCACAAATCCGTCGGGAATAAGCCGTGTGAACACGGCCTTTAAGCTGACATGCAATTCTTTTCAAGACGGAGCCGAGCTGCGCTTTTGAAACACACAGCGGCGATATGTCATATGAATGCTGCTACGTGTTTGTCATAGACAGTAGTGATAATCTCACTGCTAATTGTTTTTATCCTCTTTGGGGACCGACAGAGCGCATCCCAAGACGGATCCTAAAAGCGCTTGTAACACGGAGTGTAAACTCCATGTGAACAAGCCCTAAGAAGCAATGAGTATTGTGCTTTTATAATTTTCTGTTGACTTCTTGCCAGCAAGCTGCCACCATTTTACAGAAAAACTGGGGTTTTTTATACAAAATACAGTAGGCCTTAGGCCAGGGCTACACAGCACTGTTTATTGGTCGGCTTTTTAAGCGGATTCATTATTTAGAATCTGCAAAAATCCGACTGTAAACCAATCTCCATAGACATTCTGAACTGTAGTCTGCACAACTCAGATTTTCTATTGTCTGATTTCAAAACCGTCGGCTTATTGAAGGTATTCTATAATCTGCCATATTACGGCAGCTTCTGGTACACGTCAATGTTAAAGGGGCGGGCGAAAACAGACCGCAGAATCCGCGACAAAAAATCTGGTACCACGACTGGAAAGTACTGTCGGATTTCCGGCGGCATTTTACCATTGCCGTGTAGACAAAGCCTTATTTATGTAAATTGTCTTTGGAGCTCATAGCAACCAATATGGAAAAATGAAAAATGAAAGCTGCGCTCTGATTGGTTGCTATGGGCAACAAGGACAGTCTTAGGGCATGTCCCCCAGGGCACGGGTTTTCCGCCCACGAGCCGCCTGAAAAACATTCAACATGCACATTCTTCCATCCGGTTTTTGGACGGAATATGAACAAGTGAATGGGAAGGGGGAGGGCTCATTGCGGAGAAAAGCCGTCCCCCCTCCCGCGGCCGTGTGCACAGCACACATGCCGGTCGGATAAACCGACCAGTATTTGTCCATTGCCGTGTAAACGGGCCCTTACTGTTAGACAGTTTTCATACATAAGGCCCATGTGTGAAATCACCCTCTAAGAACATTTGCTGTGTAGGTGTAGATTCACAAGGTTGTATTAAAATTGATGGTTTGGTTTTGCTCGGAAACTTGTGCTGTGATTCCTGCCTTCCTTCCTTCCTTTTTGGTCTTGTGGTTAAACAAAGTATTGAACCGTTTTGGAGACTATACACACTGTCAATCAATGCATGACTTATGGAAATGACCAGGTATGGGGTTTCACATGTAATAATATATATAGATAAGCTTTCAATTTCATTCTGTTAATTGAACAGTTAATTTAGTCGATCTGTGAGCTGTTCAGTAATTTGCAAGCTAGATATGTTTTGGAGAAAACTAAATATGGAATCGGCATAATTAGTATTACAATAAAAAAATAAAAAAAATGAATTAGTATAGAGAATACTACTGAAAATCGACTGCCATATGTGAAACTACATGCCTGGAAATTCTAAGTTGGTTTGGGAGGGAATAACTATAGATTGTTTTTCATAAAGTCTGGATCAACATGTACTTTGATACTGTGTTAAAATGCTGGCAGACGCAATGTATTTTATACAAACTGAACAATCTGGCCCCCTTGTTTTATTTATAAAGGTTCAATGTATCTATGCCTGCCTACTTCAATCCTCAAGGGAGTGTCAGAAAGGCCCCGCATTCGCCAAGCCGTGAGTTATAACAAACTTTTCAGATGTGTTAATAATTGTGGAGAACAACGCAGTTGTGTAACAAAAAAGTTAAATCTTGCAGCTGCTGGCCCCAACAGAGTGAAACAATCTATATAACCTGCTAAAAAAGACACCCGTCTGCTATTGTAGACAAAGTAACCAGAGCTAGCATGGTTGCTAAGACGAGAACTATATTGAATTTCGGTATACTTCAATTTTTTTACGTGCCATTGTGTAAAACTTGTAGCATCATTTGGTTGTATGTGTTTAGATTTAGGAAAGTTGGGTTAGGTAAACCAACGTGTGTCCTTTAGCTGTTGACTTTTTTTTTTTTTTTTTTTATACTCTGAGTATTATTTTTACCATGGGGTTAGCAGAGAATCTTCTATATTAGATTTCTTTAATGTAAGGCCGTGTTCACACGGATTATTCACGGCGGATTTGTGAGCCGGATTGCATGTCACTTTCTCCCCCCGCGGCGGATTCGCCAAGCGGGGAGGAGCGACGGGATCCACTGTTCTCTATGAGAGCAGTGGATTACCGTAATTACTCTGACGGATTGGCGCCGTACTGCAGCACAAATCCGGCGCGGAGTACGGCGCCAATCCGCGGCAAAATAAGCCGTGTGAACGAGGCCTAAATGATGCCCTGGAGGATAGTTTTTTTCTAGAGGATGTGTAGGGAAGACTTACAGGCCATGCGATGCTCCCTGGGAAGGTACATTATGGGAAGAAAGCTAGGTCTCTGGAACCACCTGAGGGAAATAGTCACTTTAAAGGGGTTGTCTCACCACATTGATTTATCTTGCCTCAGTCCTGTTTTCTCAGTTTCATTTTTGAATTCAGTGTTTACTGGCTTCTATTGGTCTGCAATGTTGAGCTGCTGAGGACACTAGGTCTGTATTTATAGTGATGGCAGCCTATCAGGAGAGATCGAATAGGTCTGTAGCCATAGCAACCTGAGAAGATGATGCAGCCTATACAAGAGGGGATATCTAGGAATAGGTAGGACACTGTTAATGGACATATATTGCAAAATGACTTGTATTTGCAAGAACTTTAACATAAAAAGCGATCCTTGTGTTGAGGAAACCCCTTTAAGTCACATTCAACCCATTAAAGGGGTTGTCCAGTTTAAAAATTATGGTACTGCTGCCCAGTAAAATAAAAGAAACCATGCACTTTCCCTTCACCTCCGTTCCAGTGTTGTCTTTCACCAGTCCCCCCCCCCCTCCGTCTTGGGCCAGATAGGACTTCGCCGCTGCCGATTGGCTGTTGTGGTCGTTTGCCTATGCATTACATCGGTGTTTGAAGCTGTTCACTTTCAAACAGTGATAACAGAGGCAGGTAAGCACCGCGGCCAGTCAGCAGCTGCAACAGTGATGTCTTCTTCAGCCCAAAATGGGAAGATAACAGAAAATCGGGGAGAGCCAGCTCTAGAACAGCAGTAAGAAGAAAGGCGAGTATAGGTTGTGTTTATTTCTTCATTGGGCAATAGTATCTTAAAGAGAGCCTGTCACATAGATTATGCCCCCCTGGCTGAGGACAGCACAAGCTAGTGACAGACCTGCTGTTCACAGCGCTGTGTCCCTTATTCTGTAAGATGTTTTTGTGCATTTAATGCTCAAATCTGACAGCCTGTTCTGAAGAGAAGAGTCCACTGTATACATGAGCCGAGGCTAGCCCTGCCCACCCAAGGTTAGCCCTGCCTACCTGACAGGTATTCACATGTTTCTACCTATTCACAGTAATGTGTTGAATCAGCTGCAAGTGGTCGGGGCTAACACTAGCTCATGAACACAGTGGACTCTTCTCTGGCAGAACAGGCTGCACACTGCCAGATTTGAGCTTTAAATGAGCTGAAACATCTTGCAGATTAAGGGACACAGCACTGGAAACAGCAGGTCTTGCACTAACTTGTGCTGTCCTCAACAAGGGGGGCGTAACCTATGTCACAGGCTCCATTTAAAGGGAACCTAACACATAGTTTATGCCCCCTTTGCTGAGGACAGCACAACTATGTCAGACCTGCTGTTTCCAGCCCCGTGTCCCCTTTTTCTGTAAGATGATGTAATTTTAGAGCATTTACCCCTCAAATCTTATTCATGAGCAGGTGTTAGCTCCGCCCACCAAAGGCTAGTCCCACCCAGCTGGCAGTTATCACATGTTTTCTACCTAATTCCAAGTAAAAAGGATTATCAGTTGAGGTGGGCGTGGCTAGCCTCAGGAGGGCGGGGTATGAAAAAAACTGACTCTTTGAATGACTCTTCGAATGACTCTTCTGGCTGAAAACTGCAGATTTGAGCATTAACTACACGAAAACTCCAGCATCTTACAGAATAAGGGACACAGCGCTGGAAACAGCAGGTCTGTCACTAGTTTGTGCTGCCCTCAGCAGGGGGGGCATAACCTATGTGACAGGTTCTCGTTAAAGGGTATTTCCACCATAGTCTTTGATGGCATAGCAATAGAATATGCCATCATAGTCTGATAGGTACGGGTCCAGGAGGTAGGAGTTCTTCTAAAAAGCCTTGAAACGTGACTGATGAGTAACTCCTTTGTAAATAGTGTCTCCTATATGCAGACAGCAGTTCTGGGATGTTAGTCCACTGTCAGTGCAAAGCTGGGTTTGAGACCTTTGATGTATGATGTCATAAGACATGGCACTAACTTGTCACCAGTTGTGTGTCTTGGCAATTAAATACTTGCTTGATCCCAGATATCTACATATTGTATTTTGTACGAGAAACCTTTTCAATAGCGCTCAGTGTCTGAGAATCACATCTGCACTGCTCCTAACATTTCGGAAGGGTCTATTATGCTTTAAGAGATTTGTAAAAAGCCATTTAGTTTAGTAACCCGCAGAGAATCTGTTACAAGGTGGCTATGGTGTCTCGTAAGAAGTTAATGGAATAAGAGGTTGGTAATATAATTTGGCCAGACACCTCACCTGCTGCTCAGGGTTGGATACTTCTGAATATGTGACATTCAGGCCCCAAGCTCCATCCATACCCTTGTAGCATCTCTTACATTAATGAGAAGCATTGGGAGAGCGGACATGAAGGTCGGAGGCTCTATACTCTTCTGCTTGTTGGATCGAGAAAACATGAGGCATAGACTGGGTTGGAACCTAATGTTAGTCTATACAATTTCTGCTGTATGTACACTCCCTCCTGCACACTTATCAAGAGGGTTGTTAATCAAGCCACAGCACAGCCCCCAGATTTATGGTACCCCAGGCAAAGTCATGCAGTCATTGGCCAGTGGATGAGGGCATGGTCCGCTCCACATGTGACAGCCGCAGTGTCTGAACCTGGTCCAAGGTTTAGGTAGATGGACCCCTCTTCTAATGATTAAGTGCATGTAAAGAGATCACTTCTAATGATTCGTAACAACCTAACAAAACACACACATATACACACATAAAATATATATATATATATAATGTGCATCAGGGATGTACAAATCCCTGAAGCCAGGAGGCTAACGTGCTTAGAAATACGCTGGTAGCACCTAACTTTTTGCTTTGCTTTAGCTGTCCTTTACAAAGACCTTTATTTTCTGGTATTTAAACATACAAGCTGCTTTCTGAAGTATAAAGTGGTTTGCCTTCCTTCATTTGTTTATAAACCTTGCCAAGATCTGCTGGTTAAGATCAAATTTAAAGGGGTTTTCCAGGTGCCAAATTTTCCTTCAAATTGCTGTTGCAATTGAACGAATAAAAAGTGATAGTTACCTTTTGCCTATGTTCCAGCGCTCTTTCTGCTGCCTCTCACTGGGTTTTCTGGTGACTTCCTGGCAGTGACAAAATACTGGATTTTCCAACCAGTATTTTTTTTTTTTTTTTTTGGGTCGTATAGGGGGGCGGCTTTTGTTTCCAGATTTAAGCCGTCCCTCTTCACACTCACATGTTCGTGTTCCACCCAAAAACGGGCATAAGAATGAACATGGTTTTTAGGAACGCTGGCCGTGTCAAACACCGTCCATCGGAAAATCCATACCACGTGGACTGCTGCACGGATTTTCTATTTAAATCAATGTAAAAGGTTGACAGTCGGTTTACAGACAGTTTTCAAATTCGATAACCTTCAGCAAAACCACCTGAAAACCCTGCTGTGGGGAAAAGCCCTTCATGTGTCGTTCCCCACCCCTAACATTACTGTTCAGACGTCAGCCCTCCAAATGGCAATGTCACAGACAAAACACATGAGCACTGCAGCAAATCTGGAGCAGTAGTGCAGAGGTAAGTATCACTTTATTTGTTCGAAGTTAAACTTTCACCTAGACAATCCCTTTCAGACAGGTCACATGGTGTGGCCCAGTGCTTGCACACGTTTGCCTGAGAAACAGTGAGATCCAGGCAAACTTGCTGGCACAGTTTTTTATTTGTACATGGCTGGCCTAATCTTTTATGATTGTTTCCCCTATACAACTACCTACTGCTAATGTTACTAAATCTTTTGTGGAAAACTTTCCCTTCTGCTCTGTTAACAAAGAAGTTATTTTGCAAAATTTTGCTTTATGAAGAGTTGGTCAAGCAAAATTTATTACCACTTAAGTGAGTTTTAGGTCAGAAATTTTTTTTTTTCCGTTTTTTTTTTTTTTTTTTTTTTTTAAAGGAGAAGTTGCATACCTTCTATAAATTTTAGCAGCAAGTGCTTGCGACTGTATCAGCACCTCATCATAGACAGGGAACACCAGGAAGTTTTTGATGCAGGAGAGGAATGCTCCATTGTAAGTGAAAGGAGACTCTCCTTTTTGTTTGAACTAAAACCTGTAAATGAAAGAGGAGCGGGTCCTGGTGTGCTCTGGAGCTGCAGCGACGAGGGACCGGGAGGGAAGTGTTCCTTTTTAACCATCTGCCCTGCCCTTCTTTACATATTTGTGGGATTATGCAGTCCAACATGAAAAGCTAGTCCAATGGGGCAGATTTATCAATGTCTGGCCAGGATACATTAAGAAACACTGTGTATGTATGAAGCCTTTCTCCTCATATACAAATGTGTTGCAGAAAATAATGCGAGGTTTCATAGTACGCTACGTGAAACTAGTTTCTGACACTTTTCTATGTAGAAATGTCTGAAAACATTGCCGGGTCAGACCTTGTGATGGCAGAGTTATTATGTGGAATTGTTTGCCCTGGTGAGAGACAGGTGCGCTGCTCTTAAGGCCTTGTCCCCACGGCACGGTTTTTCAGCTGGTTCTCGGTTTTGCAAACAGGCTGAAAAACTTTTACACGGACCTTAAAGGGGTTTTGCCAGGATGTGCCTTATCTGCTAAGAAGCAAATGTAAACAAGCCATGGAGCGGAGAGAGACACAGACTGCCAGAGCACAGAGTTGCATAAGGGATCGCGTTTAATGTTCACTGAAATAATCAAACTACAACTTGTGGATTCTGTATACAAAAGACAACAGCTTTCTCCACAGCAGCTTGAAAGCTCCTTCATGTTCCCTGTCATCAGATAAAGCAGGGATCTAATCGGATAATCACACTACAACCAGGGCTGTGGAGTCGGTGCCCATTTTGCAGGAGTTGGAGTCGGTAAAAAATGGACCGACTCAGACTCCTAAAATATATAATAAGTTGGTCCAGTTAGTTCAATGCAAAGAGCAAGAGGAATTGGGTCTGGCCAGTGCTACTGCTCCCATATCTTCAGCCTCATCACATGAGGAGTGTAATTGATGACATGGAGCAGGCAAAGCGCTGCCCCAGGGGAAAAGATTCCGCTCCCATGGCAAACAGATTTCAGCAAAATTTTTCACTTCATATTTACTTATATGTTTATTAAAGTTTTTTGTGTTCGAAAGTCGTATCCTATAAATATATTTTACATCAAAAAGAAAAGAGTAACAATGTTTTGGACTTGTGACTTTCAGGCTCCATATCTCTCCATCCACTGCAGCTTTCATCCTGAGACTCCCATCATTTTATAGACAATCACCTTGGCTATCTCGTACATAACTTTTACCTTCAACTATTTAGCATCTACTGAGTTCTACAGATTCTTCTCATGTAACTGCATTGTTACTGTTTTGCTCCTGGTGGTGGGACAAATTACAACCTGTTCTCACATTCCCTATTAGCACCGGGCAATACGCATTACATAGGTCTGGAATGATGGCCTGAAAATAGGGGAAGAAGCCGCGACTTCAATCTCGTCATAAGAAGTGTTGGCTCGAGTTTGCCAAAAAGTAAGAAAAATGGAAAATTGGAAACGGGGGATTTAGAGCGGGGATTTTTGGGGGAAAAAGAAATAAAACAAAAGTCAATAGACCGGGCTCTGATGGGGGTGGAGAATGGAGAAGAAACCAAGGGAAAAAGGGGCGAACAGGGAAGTGGAGAGGGGGTGGAAGTCAATAGACCGGGCTCTGATGGGGGAATGGGAAGAATCCAACGGGAAAGGGGCGGGGCGATCTCGGAAACAAGAAGGGGTGGAAGGAAACTGTCAGGTTCGGAGGAGGAAGCCTGAGGATATAGGGAGGGCTCAGAGCCAAAGATGTTGGATACTTGACCAGGATTGATGGTGGTCTCCATGCTGAGCTATATGTGAGTGTCCTACAAGATGAGTTACTTCATACACTCGAGTACTGCTGGCCCCCCCGCGCCTCGTGAGTACGCGCTGATCAACGCAAGCTCCAGAAACACGGTGTACGCGCCGCAATATACTGTGTGAGCATACCATTAGAGATGAAGAAAAAGCTGTATTTGTGTAGAAGAGTCCTGGGATCAGATTTTGGTCAAGTCATGCTTGAATCTGATCCAGAGCCCAGAAGGATACAGGTAGAGCCGAAAGCAAAATTTAGATTTTTACTAGCAAAACAGTAACCATGCAGTTACATCTGCAGAACTAAGCAGATGCTAAATACTTGCAAGTAAAATTTATGTATAAGATAGGTAAGATGATTGTCTATAAAATGATTGTAGCCTCGTGTACAAAGCTGTAGTGGATGGTGAGATATGGAGCCTGAAAGTCAAAAGTTAAAAACATTGTTACCCTTTTGCTTGTCAGTGTCTGTTGTACCTAAATAGCTTGATTATTGTATCATAAAGTGATAAACAGCCGGATGTTACCATTTTACTACAGTAACGTTATCACTTAAACATGCGCCGTGTATGAGGGAGTCAGGAGTCAGGAGTTAGGAAAATATAGGAGTCGGAGCTTTGGCTTACCGACTCCACAGCCCTGACTACAACTAGTGGATTCTGTATACAAAAGAAAACATATTTCTACCCGGTGCCTTGAAAACTTCTGCAGCTCAGTCTCATCAGATAAGAAGCTTTCTCTGTGCAAGGGTCGTATTATTAGTAGAAGCTTTGACATAACTAAGGGCAGGTAAGGCAGCCTGTAGCTCTCTCAGGCTGCACTTTTTGTAATCCCATATATTTAGAAAAGTGATTAAAAACCCATTTTGGAGGATCCCACGTCAACATTACATCGTGGCAAAACCCCTTTAATGGAAAATGTGTGCATTGGTCCCCACTGCAGAGATTTTCCACTGGACGGTTTTTCAGGTCCGAAAAACATAGAACATGTTCATTCTTCCGTCCGGTTTTTGAACGGAATTTGAACATGCCTATGTGAAGGGGGAGGGGTTTTCTCTGCAGACAAAAGCCGTTCCCCGGCGGCCGTGTGCACGGCACGAAAACGGGACAAATACCGGTCGGATTAACCGACTGGTATTTGTCCTGTGCCGTGTAAACAGCACCTTATGCTGAGCCGATATTAATTGCCCCCAATATTACTTGTTTACTTGCAGTTAGGCAACCAAGAAAGGTGAAAAAATATTGCAGTCCTCGCGTAATCTTGCGTTGGGTTGAATAGGATTTATATGAACATCAACCATACAGGTAAAAGCAAGAGTTCTAACAATGTTCTAGTGGAGAGGATCATCATTGCCCTGCTTTAAAAAAAAAAAAAATCTTCAGGGTTTCCCATTGTTGTCAGCGAGTTGGAAGGTTATAACAAAAAAACCTTCTCTTTGGAACCAGCACCGCTCCAATGCTGCCGCCGCCCGTCTCCCGTGGTTGATGTCACCTTCGTTGTTCCCATGACCCTGCAGCTATTTGCAGGCCGCAGCGGTCTCTTAATGGATGTTTGGCAAGTGACCGCTGCGGCCTGTGATTGGCTGCAGCCTTATGTGAGCACTGATCGCAAGGTCATCCGTGGACTCACTGGGACGGGCGGTGGCACCGAAACGAAGACTGTTTAAAAGATGGGGATTTTTTTTATTTTCTTTTTCCTTCTATTTTCTAACATCCTTCGACTGGCTGATGAGCATTTTGTAAGAATAGGAAACCCCTTTAACGTCTAGAAATCGGCTGTAACGAACGCAACTTATTGTAGGCCATTAACTAACATTCCATCACTCACTTTTAGCAGAGCTGCATATTGTAATGTAACGGCTTTACCTTCACATTAGAGCGGTGAGAGAAATCATTTGCCAGTATCCTAACCGGTAAATAGTTTATTCCATTTGGATGTTGCACTTTTGCTTTTTTAATTATCTGCATCAAAGGAAAAGCAAAAAACAAAAACATAGGAAAATCTGTGTGGGGTTCCAGCTGGTCACATCATGAAAAGTTTTGGCAGTCCACAGAGCACAAGAAGGGTAATGTTGGTAAAATGTTGCACACTAACAGTGTTCGTGGGTCTATTGTAAGTACTCCTAAGGTTTGTATTCCTCCTGCCTTCTAATGTAACTGTTACCTGCTAGTTTTAAGGAAGGGCTTTTGTTTTTAACATATTCGTTGCCAATATTTTGATTAATATTACGAGTAGATTAGTGAAGCCTCTTGTACCCGATGGTCTGCTGTAGGAGTAGGCGAGTTATAGTCCATCATGCAGTGTTTCCTAGTGCTTCGTAATCTGCACAATCTGTCCCATAGTTGCGTAATGGAGCAATAGCTTCCTTCCTATCGGTTTGTTTCCATCCGTTCTATACAAATGACAAATCCTAAAGCCTCAGCCTATGGGCTTTTAGTTTCACATTACTAAAATTGTAATGACTCTTATGTAGTATTTAATATGACCACATCGCTTTATATTACAGAAGCTGCAAACGGATTGAAAGAACAATATTACTACATAGTGCTTATAATTTTGTCTCCTATTAAAACTTGAAGTGTAGGTCGGATTTCCTCCAAAAACATTAGACTGATGCCAGTTCAGATTATAGTGCTTAGTCAGTATTGTAAGGGTAGGCTTATGTTATGGTCCACCACACAAAGCTTTGGATCTCTAATATGAGCTATTATGGGTCGTCTTTTTCAGGTGATTCAACAAGACAGCGGATCAAGTTTAGTGATGAAAGAGTGTGCAAAAGTCATCTGCTCAGTTGCTGTCCCCATGACATACTCTCTGGAACGGTATGTTACTTTGTCTTGGCTTAATTATATAACACTTTCCAAAGGTTTCTTTACACAGCTTTTTTGCCTTTTTTTTTTTTTTTTTTATTATTTTATTATTATTTGTTTTGTTTTCTTTCGTTTTTTGTTTTTTTTTGTATCACTAGGATATGCCATCATTGTCTTAGGGCTTGTTCACACGGAGTTTTGCCTCTGTATTAACATCCGCTTTTTAGATGCGTGTCGGGGACCGACAGAACAGACCCAGAGACGCATCTAACAATTAGCAGTGAGATTATCACTGCGGGTAATGAGGAACACGCAGCAGCGTTCACATGAGAGATCGCCGCTGCGTGTTCCCCTCCTGCCTGTCGGCTCCATCTTTGAGAGAATTGCATGTCATTTCTGTTCTATAGGACTTCTGAGCGGAGTTGAACACACCGCTTCCTTGTACTCAGAAAACCCATAGAACTAAATGGAAAGTAAGGGGAACACCTATGAAAACTGTCCAGGTCTAAGAATGTCCTTGTTGCCTATAACAACCTATCCGAGCAACCCTCTCATTTCATATAGTGCTCTGAAAAAATGAAAGGTGAGCTTTGATTGGTTACTATGGGGAACAAAGAAAGTCTTCGACCCAGACAGTTTGTGTTTTTTTTTTTGGGGGGGGGGGGGTTTGTTTTGTTTTTATACATGTGGCCCTAAATTCTGCGCTGTGACTTTCGACGGCCCTTTCCCAGAGGTGGGTTCCTGCACCTATCAGACAATGATGGCATAAGCTAGTGATCTGTCACTTTCTGTTGTGGTACAACCCCTTTTAACCATGGCTAAATAATCAGTGACCTGAATAGTACAACAAAGATCTGTTTTGTTATTTCCTTCAGGTTTCCTGCTTTTCAGCCCCAGTAGTCATGTGCTCACCGGGGCGAGGGTAACCGCATGAGCTGCCGGATATTATCAGACCCAGATCGGCTTGACAGTGAGTTGTGAGGGTTGTATCTCCCCCGTAACTCGGGCCAATACATAAGACCCAGTTACAGGGGACATCGGCAAAAAAGAAAATTATGTAAAAATTTTGCCAGAGGTCTTTTTCTGACCTTATAGAAGGCACAATATGTTAAATAAATTACTTTCCACGCAAACAACTCTAAATTTATCACCTATATAAAATTGTCTGTAACAGAAGCGATACAATTATAAAAATTATTTTAGTGCCACTTTTTGATATGGAAAAAAATTAAACGCAGACTTTGTTTCCCCCGAAATTAAAAAAATCTAATGTAAAAATTACATCAAAATAAAGCCTTTTGCATCACACAGAAAAGGTGAAAAGTAGAATAAGGGAATGTTCACACGGTGTTTTCAGTCTGAACAACGGATTGACCCGCTGCATCAAACGTACCCAAAGTGTGTTGCGTGTTTGGATGCATTTTCTGTGCAGCAGAAATGCACCCTATAGTTTTTAACCCCTTAGGGAACCAACATTTTTTTTTTTTTTTTTTTTTTTTTGTTGGCACGTTCGTTTTTCCCTCCTCGCCCTCCCAGATCCATAACTTTTTTCTTTTTTTTTTTTTCCACCCACATAGACATATGAGGGCTTTTATGTTGCGGGCCAAGATGTACTTTCTAATGGTGTTATTCACTGTACTATAGAATATACTGGGAAACTGCAAAAAAAAATCCAAGTGGGACAAATTTAAAAAAAAAAACATACTTTCACCATGTTTGCGGGTGCTTTGCTTTTACGGCGTTCAATCTTCGGTAAATATAATGTGTTATCTGCATTCTACCGGTTCATACGCATCCTACAATACCCAACATGTAGGGTTTCCGTTATGTTTTGTTACCCTAAAAAAATTCCAAACATTTTCTATTTTTGAAATTTACGCCGTGGCGACATATAGTGCGACCAATAACTTTTTTGTACTAACACCTAAAGAGGTCAGTGAGGGGGCATTCTTTGCGGGCTGAACTGCACTTTTTATCGCTAGCAGTTTGGAATGCATGCGACTTTTTAAATCACTTTTATTCCATTTTTTAAGTGACGTAAAATGACCAAACGCAATTTTGGCGTTTGGAATTTTTCTTCTACGGTGTTCAGCATATGGGATAAATGATGTTATTTTTATAGATCGGACTTTTTCGGACGCGGCGATACCAAATATGTGTAACTTTATTTCATTATTTTTATTTGTAAAATGGGGAAAGGGGGGTGATTTGAACTTTTAATACTTTTTTTTGTACTTTAAAAGTTTATTTCTTTTTTTTTTTTTATTTTTTTTTTAAAATTTAAATTTTGTACCCCTATGGTGCTTGACCACTAGGGGCCGTGATCGTTAATACAGTCTAATGCATTGTATAGACAATGCATTAGACTGTACCAAGATGGTGGTTTCCCCACTTCCTGCCTGGGGGGATTGCGGAGCGATCCTCCTTTAAAGCCCGTTACTGACCCTGGGAGGTACTCATACGTCCAGGGTCATTAAGGGGTTAAATAGTGTCTGCTGCGTAAAACGGATCAAGAATTAACGTGTCAATTCTTTGAACAGATCCGAAAGACGCATCGGTGATGACTCGTCTGAACACCGATGCGTGTTTTACATTGAAATGGGTCTGGAACACTGATCCAAACACGCATCTCAAAAACACTGTGTGAACATCCCCTGACAGAACATGAGGAAGTGATGTAGCGCTCAGATCCGCATGTACTTCATAAATTAAAAAAAATAAACCTCCCTGGTCAGGAGCAGGGGAAAATGGCCCAGTCAGTAACTGGTTGAAAAGCTTGATGTGTGTCAGTGGGGAGCATTGTTTTTATGATTTCAGATGTAGTCCATATGCTGTCTCCCAAAAATCTATGCTGGATTTTTTTTCTTTCCGGACGTTTTCTAAAACTATGGGTGTGGATTGCATTTTGTGCAAGCACACTATGATTTTGTAGATTGCATGAACGGATGATTCAGTGTTTTATTGATATTGTGGTTTATGCGCTCAAAGGCTTCGGAAACTTTTGACATTGGGAAAAAACCAATACATACCTTGAGTTAAAAAAAAAAAAAAAAAAAAAAAAAGTGCATTAAGTTTCAAATGCAAACTTTATTGCTTCATGATTTGCAGTTTGGGACCTGCACCTGTTTTCAGTCTTCTCTTATATCAACGCGTCCCTTCCAGCAACACACATTCAATGTGAGATCTGTGTACCCAGGAGGTACACAGCTCCTTGAAAGGTCTCTTCTCCCTTGTGCTGACAGACATCCCATCTCAAGCATGGGTTTTCTCCTCTGTCCACCCTTTTACACAAGCCTGTGTGATTCTGCCCCTTCATACTGCCCGGTGTATGCTTTCCTGCTTATCTACAACCTGTGATTGGTCCTTTCTCAAAATGTGTATGCTGTATTTTTAATCTACCCAAAACCACCTTCCCTTTCTTTCTACTACCTCCAACACTGAGCGAAGGGAGGAGTAGAGCAGAGAGCCCACATCCTGGAGCAGTGCGGTGTCAGATCTATGTCTGAAGCGGTAGCACAGCAGTGGTATGAAGAAATTAGACTCTACATCAGTTTTAAATGAATGTTAAATGGGGCCAGGGTGGTGGAAAGGGGAACAAAAAAGCATCCTTACCTACCAGTTCTGTATGGCGGTCATCATACAGCCTTCTAGAATCTGCCCCTCTTCACTTCTGGTTTCACATCCTGATACACAGGAGAGATTTGCTCTCCATAGTTAGTGAATGGGCACAAGCTTCTCCTGTTGGATGGCAGGCGTAACAGGAAGGTAAAGGAAGCATGTCGGGAGGTTTATGCTGCCCTATATGAGAGCATGATGTAATAGAGGAGGACAAGCTGAACTACGTGATATATAGGATAACATGATAAAGGGAGAGGAGCTGAGCTCTGTGATATATAGGGTTATATGATATAGGGAGAGAAGCTGAGCTCTGATATATAGGGTTTTATGACAGGAGAGAAGCTGAGCTCTGATATATAGGGTTATATGACAGGAGAGAAGCTGATCTCTGATATATAGGGTTATATGATGGAGGGAGAGAAGCTGAGCTCTGTGATATATAGGGTTATATGATAGAGGGAGAGATTCAGCCCACTCCATACCTCCTTGCACCCCCACTTTTTGCCTGGGATAAAATGGCACCCTAGGCAGTCGCCTATATTCGCTTACCCATTGTCCTGGCCCTAACTAGATAGATACCAGAAGTTTACAGACAAATGTTTGCATGTTTTTCTCACTTTCTGACATGAAATCAGAATAAACCTTACCCATTTTAGGTAAATTAGGAACCAAAATGATTTAGATGTGCCAAATGCCAGAATAATGAGATAGAGAGAGAGAATTTAAGGCATTTTTATTTCCATACATTTCATTAGTATTTGGTAGAATTGCCCTTAAACTGTAGGACTTGGGTCAAACGCTTTGGATATCCTTCCACGAGCTTCTCACGATAGTTGGTAGGAATTTTGGACCATTCCTCCTGACAGAACTGGTGTAACTGCGCCATGTTTGTAGGTCGCCTTGCTCGCAGCTGCCTTTTCAGCTTTGCCCATACATTTTCTATAGGTTGAGACCAGGGCTTTGTGATGGCCTCTCCAAAACACTAACTTGGTTATCCTTAAGCCACTTTGTAACCAGTTTGGCAGTAGCTTCTGGTCATTGCCCATTTGGAAGACCCATTTCCGCCCAAGCTTTAACTTCCTGGATGGTGTCTTGAGATGTTGCTTCAGTATTGTCACATAATCTTCTTTCCTCATGATTCCACTATTTTGTGAAGTGCGCCAGTCCCTCTTGCAGCGAAACAACCCCACAACATGATGCTGCTTCCCCCATGTTTCACAGTTGGGATGGTTTTCTTAGGCTTCCAAGCTTCCCCCTTTTTCCTCCAAACATAATGATGGTCGTTTTGGCCAAATAGTTCAATTTTAGCTTCGTCAGACCACAGGACAAGTCTCCAAAAACATAGATCTTTGTTTCTGTGTGCATTTTTATGCATTTACAAACATTAATCTGGCTTTTATATGTTTCTTTTGGAGTAACGGCTTCTTTCTGGCAGAGTGGCCTTTCAGCCCATGTTGATATAGCACTCGTTTCACTGTGGCTAATGACACAATCTTACCAGCTTCCGCCAGCATCTTCACACGGTCTTGTGCTTTTGTTCTTGGGTTGATATGCACATGTTGGACTAAAGCACGTTCATCTTTAAGACACAGAACCCGTCTCCTTCCTGAGTGGTATACTGGCTGGACATTCCCATCTTGTTTCTACTTGCATATAATTGTTTGTTCAGATGAATGAGGCACCTTCAGGTATCTGGAAATTGCACCCAAGGTTGATCCAGACTTGTGATTTTCTTTAGACTTTCCCATGATGTTACACATAGAAGCAGTGTGTTTCTGGTGTGAACTAAAATACATCCACAGGTGCGTCTCTAAGGGCTTGTTCACACTGCGTTTTCACGCCGTGTTACAAGCGCTTTTTAGATCCGTCTCTGAGACCAACAGGACTGACCCAGAGACTGATCTAAACAATATAGCAGTAAGATTATCACTGCGGGCTATGAGGAAGACGCAGCGGCGTTCACATGAGGTCGCCGCTGCGCGTTTCCCTCCTGCCTGTCGGCTCCGTCTATGAAAGAATTGCATATCAATTCTTTCGGTCCCAGAGACGGATTTAAAAAGCGTAGTTAACACGGAGTGAAAACGCCGTGTGAACAAGCCCTAACTCCTATGTTATGGGCTGTCATATGGGCTGTCTCAAATTGTTTAAAGGCAGAGTAATCCTACTGTATGTTAACTCCTGACTCTCTCATTATTCTGGCATTTGGCAAATATAAATAATTTTGGTTCCTAAGTGACCTAAAACGGGTAAAGTTTATTCTGATTTTATGTCAGATAGTGAGAAAAACATGCATATGATTCTTTTTATAAAGTGTATGGAAACTTCTTAAATATATATAGGTGAAACCAGAAGTGTGTACCAGAATGGCGATTCCATTACTTCTTGCCTAAAGCGGGAAATTATAGGAGCAGTGACATGGCAGCCACGAAAGACTTTATTAGGCTTCCGGTTACCAAAGCAACTGCTCAGTGCCCCGCAGTTCCCTCACAGGGGGAGGAACAGTGTGCAAGGTTAAACAGCAGGGATCAGAGCCAGTTCTGATCCCTGCTGTTACCGGAGGGTGTCAGCTGTAACGAACAGCCAGGACTCGCTGCAAAGATATCCACAACCTTTAAGGGCAGCTTTCGTCAAGTTTCTTCACATACCTTAGATGAATAAATAAATAGTTTTCTAAGATATTTGCTTGGTAAATCACTGCATGGATGTAGTTGGAGGTATAGAAATCGTGTATCTTCCCCAATATTCTGTGGTGTTAGGGATTATAGCCACTGTTCACTTTCTTTATTTCACGTTATTCTTTAGTACTTGCTAAGCTTCCACTCTCATTCTCATTAAATGAATGTTTGTTTCTGTCTGCAGAGAATGGATCTGGGAGAATGTTTGAAGGTACATGATTTGGCCTTGAGAGCAGATTATGAAATTGCATCTAAACAGCAAGATTTCTTCTTTGAGATTGATGTAAGTATTAATTTAACACGTTCTGAATTTTTGTCCCTATTGATGTTCTTCTACAGCAGAATCTCGCAGTAGAGCCTCTAAAGTGTGAAACAAAACCATAGCCGGTCATGAATCCTAAGTGTGTGTTCACACGACTGCAGTGTGGAAGCTGCGCCAGTTAGTGTGGTTTTGGACATGGATTTAATACTCGTTTTGAGAGCCAGATTTTCAGCCTCCTATACACTAAAATGTGAGGTGAGGCTTTAGCGTGGAATCCGCTGTAAAGGGAACCTGTCATATAGGTTATGCCCCTCTTGCTGAGGGCGGCACAAGCTAGTGACAGACCTGCTGTTTCCAGCACTGTGTCCCTTATTCTGTAAGAAGCTGGAGTTTTAGAGCACTTAATGCTTAAATATTACTCATGAGCAGGTGTTGGCCCCGCCCACCAAAGACTAGCCCCGCCCACTGACCGTTATTCTCATGTTTCTACCTATTCAAAGTCATAGGTTTGTCAGTTGAGGTGGGCGGGGTTTGAAAAAAAAAACTGACTCTTTACATGACTCTCTTCTGGCTGAAAACTACAGATTTCAGCACTAAATAGTCTAAAACTCCTGCATCTTACAGAATAAGGGACACAGCACTGGAAACAGCAGGTCTGACACTAGCTTGTGCTATCCGCAGCAAGGGGGGTATAAGACAGGTTCCCTTTAAGAATTGACATGTCAAGTCGTTTTTTTTTTTATTTTTTTTTTATTTAATTGTGTAAAGAAATAGGGTGTGAAGAAAATAAGCGTTTTGTGTAAAAAGGCGCAGATTTTGCATTAGAAAAAAGATAATGTGGCTTTCAGTCAGATTGGATGCGGATTCTGAGACCGATTTTCACATCCAAATCGGCCGTGTGAACCTACCCTAATCGTCCAAAGAAACATTAATCCTTCATATCTGTAAAAAAAAAGTGTTGATCTGGGAACTCTTCTTAGAAAGTATAAAATACATCTTTTCATAGATACAGTAAAAAAGATCAGTACAGTTCTGTTCTCCCTTGTAACAGTGATCTGAAGATCAATGATACAAATCCCCTAGGGGGAAATCTGGAAGAAAAAATAAAAATGATGCTGGATTTTTTCCATGTATCCAACACAGCATATTGGATACGTATCCGATACTTTTTGCAGTATGTTAATTAATGTATTGAAAATCGGTCCGAAACTGCATCCAAAAAACGTATCCAAAAATGCTTTGTTTTTGGGTATGTTTTTGAGCCTCCGGAAACGTACCCCATTGTTTCCTATGGGAATTTGACATGCGAAAAACGGATGAACACATCCGTTTTACATACGCAAAAACGTATCTAAATAAAGTATTGTATGAACGACGATACGTTTTTATATTGAAATCAATGAAATCTGTCTGGAACATTGGTAAATACGTCTTTGGGCACATTTTACGTACTGAGAAACGTACCCAAAGACGTATTTATAAAACGCTGTGTGAACAGACCCAAAAACAAGCTCTCTTAATCAACTCCATAGTTGGAAGAAATTGCGTAACAAATTTTGGGATGCTTCTCTCCCCCAGGATTCCTTGTAAAAATGGAACTTTTCTGGCTAAAATTGCAGATTGTTGAGGAAAAATTATTTCGTTTTCACAGCCTAACGCTAAAACAACTTGTGAAACACCTGTGGGGTAGATCACTACATCCCTTTATATGTTCCTTGAGGGTGTAGTTTCCAATATGGGGTCTTTTTAGAAGTGTTTAGTTTGCGGACACCCGAAAGTGCTAAAACTTGGTAAAGAAAATCCTGCTGAAAATGAGAACCAAAAGTCCAGTAGATCCTATTCTGAGGCTTGTAGTTGAGTCAAATAGCGCAGTAGGGCCACATATGGGATATCTCTAAAACGGCAGAATTTGGGGGAATTGATATTAAGTTGCTTTTCTCTGGTCACATCTACCGTGTTCCTGTGAATAATCGATGAAATTGAAGATCTGCAAAAAAGTGTTACATTTTTAAAATTTCGCTCCTAATGGGTTAACAAACTTCCTAAATGCTATTTTGAATACTTTACATGGTTCAGTTTCTTATTCATTTATGGGGGTATGTAACATAAAGGCCCCTGAAAGCCACATCAGAACTGGACTGGTCCCTAAAAAAAAATCTGTTGCAAATTTTCTTAAAAATGTGAAAAATTACTACTAAATTTCTAAGCCCCTTAATGTCATGAAATAAAAAAAAAAACGGGCAAACTACAGTGGACACATGGTTTTATGCTAGTTATAAACTAAACTATGTCGCGCAGAAATTGTTAAACTTTGAAAATGGCTTATTTTTTTACATTTTTCACATTTTCTGCATGTATTGTAATACAGCTCCGAGGTTGTATGGAACAATGATACATTTCTGAGCTTGAGACCTCATGGTCTTTAAAAAAAAAAAAAAATAAATCTAACTACCGACCAAGATTCTTAGCAAGTTGCTCTACATCAGTGGCAATGGAGGCAGTGGAGCTACTTTTAGTGGACTTTTAATTTCTCTTTGATTATCCATGTCACTTTATTATTGACTCTAAAATCCTACAATTTCTCATAATAGGCAATGGACCACTTGCAGTCATTCATCGCAGACTGTGACAGACGAACCGATATTGCGAAAAGAAGACTGGCTGATACTCAGGAGGAAATAAGTGCAGAAGTAGCTGCCAAAGTAAGGCTCGTAACTGCTACCTTTGTGTGAAAGCTGACTTTATAATAGGTGTAATCAGTGTAACTCATTGTAAGACATGTCACTATGAAGTGTAGAGGGGGGATGCGGGCTTACCAATGCTTTTTTACACCTATAAATTCACACACTGTTAATTTGATGGAATTTATTTTTTGGGGTGGATGGCTTAGCAGGAAGGTGTCTAATATTATGTGTAATGAAATGTATAATATACGCCGGGAATTATAACAGAAATCTACTCTAGCTCCTGGCATAAACACATTTTGGGCATCCCTTTCCAGCACACTATTAATTATTGAAATCCCACCATGGTGTATAATGGATAAATATGGGACCAGCGCATAAATGTCTTAAAGGGAAATATTATTTTTAACCCCTCACTGACCTATGACGTATGGATACATCTTCGTGCTGGCAAAGAGCTATGGAGCCGAGCTCCCATGCAGAGTCCACTCCATAGGTGGTGGTTGCCAGCTGTTAACTACAGCAGTGACTCTCCGGATCAGATCCATCCTGTTTAACCACTTAGACATCTTGATAATCGTAGCTGCAGTGTCTAAATGGATGAAGAACAGTTCCTCCCTCCAATCGCTCCTCCCCCTCCTTCAACCGAGCAGTTAGGCCCCGTTCACACTGCTTATTTGCGACGGATTGGCGCCGTATTCCGCGCCGGATTTGCGCTTCAATACGGCGCCAATCCGCGGCAGCAATTACGGTAATCCACTGCTCTCATTGAGAACAGTGGAATCCGTCGCTCCTCCCCGCTCGGCGAATCTGCCGCGGGGGGAGAAAGTGACATGCACATTATTTACGGCGCGGACGCGCTGTAAACAATGCATTGTCTATGGGGCCGGGAAGCGGCGCCCCCGTCCCTTATTCACGCTGGATTTGTGAGCTCAATACGGCGCACAAATCTGTCGGGAATAAGCCGTGTGAACACGGCCTTATTGTGACAACTGTAAGCCTAATGAAGACTTTCATAGTCACATAGAAGTAAAAGAACCACCATCTTCATACACCCTTCTGCCTTATCTATATAATGCAGAAGGGTGTAGAAGCGATCAAGCTCAGAGTTAAGATTTTAGAAATTAAAAATGTTCAAATTGTTCCCCCGCCCCTCTGTCACTTTACTAATAAATAAATTACATGTCATTGGTATCGCCTCATCCGTAAAAGTCAGATGCGTTAATATATAAAGTTATTTATCTCGTACACTGAACACTGGTTTTGGTCAGTTCATAGCCCCCAAGAAATTGGAATAAAAGATCAAAAAGTCGCATGTATCTCAAAATGGTACAAATAAAAATTACACTGGAGTCCACAAAAACGAGTCCTCACTCAGGTCCATAGGTGGAAAAACAAGAGTTGTTGGTGGCAGAAAATTGCGCTGCAGCACAAATATGAGAGTTTTTTTTAAATTTGTTTTAAAGTACTAAAACATAACAAAAAACCCTACATATTTGGTATCACCGGGATCGTACCGAACTTCATAACACAGATAAAACATCATAAATGCCGAAGAGTGCATGCCTTAAAATGAAACCCCCACAAATGTGGCACAAGTGCTATATATATATATTGATTAAAGTATGTAAATGGCCCTACAAAAAGTATAGTAAAAAGCCATTTCATGTAAAGCCCCCTCAAAAGACAAGGGGATATTCCCTTCAGTTGTAGAAAAAAAGGATTCAATCTCCAGAGGAGAAAAGCTTTCTTCACTGTGAGAACTGTAAATCTGTGGAATAGCCTGTCTGAGGAGCTGGTCACAGCATGAACACGTGAGGGTTTCAAGAAAGGCTTTGATAACTACCTGAAACAAAAAAATATTAATTCCTATGTATCTGTAGAACATTCTAGATCCAGTCTGATGGCAATTTTTGGAGCAGAAATTAAATATTCATTTAGAGCAGAATGGTTCTGGCCTTATGCGTTCCAAGTCTTCATCAGTAGGGGAAACTAAGCTTAATGTCATATCCCCTACCTTCACCCAAATCTTTCCCCACCCTTGGTTGAATTTGAAGGACAAATCTTTTTTCAACCATACTATGTACTGCACCCAAAAATTGGTGAAGTGGGGTGAAATGTGAAATAAACAAAAAAAAAAAATAAAATTTATATATATATTTATATATATATATATATTATATTTTATATATATATATATATATTAATATTATATATATATTTTATTTTTATTATATATATTTTTTTATTATTTTTTTTGTTTATTTCACATTTCACCCCACTTCACCAATTTTTGGGTGCAGTACAAGTATGGTTGAAAAAAAGTTTGTCCTTCAAATTCAACCAAGGGTGGGGAAAGTTTTTGGGTGAAGGGAGGGGATAGGACATTTTAAGCTTAGTTTCCCTACTGATGGGAAAACTTGGAACGCTAAGGGCCAGAACCATTCTGCTCTAAATGAATATTTAATTTCTGCTCCAAAAATTGCCACAGATGGATCTAGAATGTTCTTACAGATACATAGGAATTAATATTTTTTTGTTTCAGGTAGTTATCAAAGCCTTTCTTGAAACCCTCACGTGTTCATGCTGTGACCAGCTCCTCAGACAGGCTATTCCACAGATTTACAGTTCTCGCAGTGAAGAAAGCTTTTCTCCTCTGGAGATTGAATCCTTTTTTTCTACAAAATGAAGGGAATATCCCCTTGTCTTTTGAGGGGGCTTTACATGAAATGGCTTTTTACTATACTTTTTGTAGGGCCATTTACATACTTTAATCTTGTTTTCCCGGAGCAGTCTTCTCTCAAAACTAAATAAGTTAATTTTTTTTTTAACCTCACCTCATAACTAAGATGCTATGGTACGGTCACTCAATGCATTGCATCATTAAAAAGTACTTATTGTCCCAAAATAAAACAAGCCCTAGTACACTACCTGCTCCTCTGCTTCCTCTTTTCGCTGACATGGAAGAAATCTATGAACTGCCATCTTCAGGCACACTCATGGTACTTCTGAGACGGGGGTGCAGGCGTTGGACACATCATATAAGATGGGTTTTTGTGATTTTGAATTTATCTTTGTGATGAAAAATGTCTGTAATAAATTGGCATTGCGGTGCCTGCACATTGGGAGATTGGGTAGTAATACAATGTCATTCTGCATTTAAATTGTTTAGGCAGAACGAGTACATGAGCTGAATGAAGAAATTGGAAAACTGCTGGCAAAAGCTGAACAGTTGGGAGCAGAAGGAAATGTTGAAGAGTCGCAAAAGGTTATGGATGAAGTGGAAAAGACCAGAATTCGCAAAAGGGAAGCTGAGGTTTGTTATACTACTCCTGCCATAAAATTATTGATCATGAGGGCTTGACAAAATTAACATGGCTAATACAGATCGGGTGGAGGTTTATTTGCTCTCTTGGGTATAGCATTAGTTGTTACTATTTCTCTGTCATTCAGAGCAAGAGATTAAACGTGCTAAATGCTTTAGGGTATGCTCACATGGTGTGTTGTGGGGCGTACTTCTAAACCTCGGGGGTGGGGGGGGGGGCGCCCATTGACTTATATAATCTCCTTATGTACCCAAAGTGTGGTGTGTGTTTGAAACACTCCCTATAGTTTTAGATAGGGTGTCAAAACTCGCATCTAAAAAACACTTTAGGTATGTTCACATGGATTATTTGGACACGGTTTTCGGAGCGTTTCCGCTTCAAAAAAGCCTCCAAAAGCCCCCCAGTTCATTTTCATTGATTCCTATGTAAAGCTAAGGTTTTTAAGTGCTTCTTTGGAAGCTGTTTTGGGACCTGAAAAAAAGCGTTATGTCAATTCTGGCTATTAATTTGCATGGGTAAAAACCTAGTCAGAAGAAGCATGTTTCAGGTGAGGCTTTGGGTGCTGAAAAATCAGTGTCCAAATAAGCCGTGTGAACATAACCTTATTCTCATGGTGGATCTGAGTCTTGAAGTGGCTTGTTGCCTTCTCCCACTGAAGGAAAAACCACAAAGAATGTATAGAACCTAGGACCAAATAAGTTATGTTTTGTTTGGTCCTAGGGTCTATACATTCTATGTGGTTTTTTTCTTGATTTATTTGTATAACCGGGCATAAATATATCTTTCGGGGTAGTCCCCACCCCGATAATTCCTCTAGGGGATGTGTAGTTTTTCCCCTTCTCCCCCTGTAGAAGTAAAAAAAAACATGCTCATGAGCATGTTGGTGGATACGGGAATAATAGCAGTCAGCCGAACAAGCGTTTGCCTGACCATTAAAATGTATGGGGCGCTTATATATGTTTGTTGTGTTAGGGTATGTTCACTCTGTTTATTGCGGCACGTATGGTACGCGCTGCAATGCGCCAGGTGTTTTGGGAGTCGCGCTGATCAGCATGTACTCTCAAAGCACACGGGGGGGACAGCCCGCCGGCCCCATTGACATGCATTACTCACGGCATGTCATCGGCGCAAATAAATGACGTCACTTATCTCCCCGCGCGTACAAAACTGTACGTGCGGGGGGACGAGGCGTAATACATAGTTCTCTATGAGAGCTATGGATTACTGTAATTGCGGCGTGCATCTTGCTGCGTATTTAGCACAAATACACGGCTAAATGTGTGCCACAATTACGCCGTGTGAACATATCCTTAAACAAAAAATGAACTGCCGTGATCCTAAATGTGAAAAACCTCTTTTTTTCCCCGAACAGGAAATTTACCGCAGCACTATGCCAGCCTCACGCGTCCAGCAACACAAGCAACGAGTATGTGAAGTATGTTCTGCCGATCTCGGACTCCATGATAACGACAGAAGACTGGCTGACCACTTTGGCGGCAAGTTGCACTTGGGCTTCATTGAGATACGTGACAAATTAGATGAGTTAAAGGTATTTTTATAATTTTTTTCTATGTTTTCACCGAAGGCAATGTTCTAACATTTAGGGTTTTGCACAGTGCGGAATCTGGCAAATCTGCAGTGGAAATGTGATTTCCATGTTTTAACTCACCGAATAGCTCCATTAGGGTGTATTCACACACATGTTCAGTTACAGAAATTTGACAAAAATGTGTTCTATTCATCTGAATAGGGTAGTTTTAGCAATAACTACATGGATTTGTGTAAGCCCCATTCAGATGAACGAGATCTGCAGAATATTTGCCATGTGTGAATTCACTCTTCTAGGTCGGCAAGCATAATATATTAGAATGGTGAACATGCTTGTGGAATCTAAAATCTTTCATGCAGATATTCTGCACTGATCTTTTTCCAAAATGTGAATGAGGTGCAAAAAAACCCCAAACAAACCACATGCATTGCCAGTGGAATTTCTGCGGATTCTCTCTGGATTTGATGTGGAATGTATGAGCAAAAAGACCAAAATCTGCAACAGCTGACTGCACATAGTGGGATGATTCTTACTGTGTCTGTTATTTGACTTTTTTTATCAAGTGCAGTAACTACACAGCACAAGTTCCATTTAGTGTAAAGGGATGTTCCCACGAAGGAACATCCACTGCACAGGTTTAACTGTTCCCATTCACTTCTATGGGAGCTCTGAATACACTTGAGTGTACTCTGCTATATTCAGGAGTTCCCATGGACAAGAATGGGGAGGAGGGCTGCAAGCGCCGCCCTCCTCATTCACACATAGGGTCGAATGGTAGTTAGCTACGAGCCGACCTGCGAAGCAGATGTTCCTTCGTGGAAACGCCCCTTTAAAAGATCGATTGCCTTCAAGCCATTGGTCAATATAATTTAAATTTTTTTCGAATAGAAACGTGTGGCAGCAAAACAGGAAAAGAGAAATCAAGATCGATTGAAGCGCAGAGAAGAGAGGGATCGAGAAGAACGTGACAAACTGAAAAGACCGTAATGAACAAACAAGTCATTCTTACCAAGCTTCTCTTAGGTTCACGGAGTAGTGTCTTGAAAGGGAACTGGTTACCAGCCACAGAGGATGTCATGCCTTATAGTTGTCTGTGACTTGGCGTCTGGATTTAGCAGGACAATTTTATTTTAACCCTTGGTCACTTGTATTGTTGAGACAAAAATGTACTGGTTGCTGGTAGTGTTGTTTTTCTTCTTTACAAGATTTTGCAGTGTATTATATAAATCCAAATGAACACAGACAAAGGACTATAACGGACTGTGATCTTCCTAACGTCAATCGCAGCTTCCCCCTTCCCTTACAGGCCCACATAGAACCTAAAAGTAAAACTTTACATGCTGCTTCCTAAATTTAAAATGAGCATTATACTCTTTACTGCTACGAGAATAAGGAGCCTGATATTTAAAAAGCTTGGATTAGAAGCTTTAACCCCTTCCCAACATTTAACATACATTAAGATGTCGGTGCAGGTAGTGTGGAAGGGTGGTCACTCCATATTCGACAGGAACCAGCTGTTAACTACAGCTGACGCCTGCCATTGTTACTGGCTGGGATCAAGGGGGAACTAGATGTCACAGTTGCCATTGACCATGACCTTGAAGTGGTTAAATGGCTGAGATCAGTAGTTGGCAACCTTGACCTCTAACACTGCCTCCTAGAAATGGAGTGTAATAGAAGATTGGTTAAATGACAACAGGAAGGATTTAATATAATAGGCTCTAACCCTTATCTTCTAGCCAGTGTTTCTTGGAAGTGAAAAGATTGAACAGTCTTGCCTTGGTAATTCATGTGCAAGGATGTCCATTCCTGGGAAGACTGTCAACTCTTATTAATGTAAACTGATATAGTAAAGTTTCCTGGATTTTTACCAACATGTCCTTCAATGGCATTTCAATAAGATTTGCCATCAAAATGTGATAGGGACCGCTATGGCCCACACCTATCTCAGAAACAGGCCCCTGGAGGTGTGGGCTTGCACACAACTCTCCATTCTGTTCTATGGGAGTTTCCAGAACAGGTGAGCATTGTGTTCAGATGTACTGGGAACTCCCGTAGAACAGAACCAGGGTCATGTGCAAGCGCGACCAGTTCGCCATTCTGAAATTTTTGGGGTCCCGTTCCTGATATAAGCAAGGATCCCAGAGGTGGAATCCACACCCATCAAATTTTGATTGCAAATCCTATTGCCATCGAAATGCAAGATGAGTACACCCCCTACATTGGGATGCACATATCTTCATTATAAAAGGATGGGCCGAGCAGTCGCACTGATAAGTTAGAGATCCGAGAATATTGTGAATTTCTTTGCAGTCTAGAAAACCATGCAACAAAGTTTTTCTTTGCTGCGCAGCATGACCAAATCTCTTTGCAAAACCACATTGATCTGCCCATACAATACTAGCACCATGCAACCACATTGCATCCGGGCACCCTTTAACTGAAGCATTCTACTTTAACCCCTTAACGACCCTGGGTGTATGAGTACGTCCCAGGGCCGTTAAGAGGCTTTGCAGGGGGGTCGCTCTACGACCCCCCGCACAGCCGCCAGGTGTTAGCGGCTAATCGCCGCTAACACCCTGCAGTAAACAGCGCGGCTGGGTGCTCCGCCCGATGGCCACGTTTAACCCATCAGACACCACGGCAAAGATGGCCGCGGCGTCTGAATGAACGCCGATCGTTGCGGTCATCGGCATCAGCGCACGGACACGGTGGTTGGGAGCCCTGTGAAGGCTCCCTTCACTGACACTGGCCGGTTTGCCCCACTTCCGTCCGCAGACAGAAAGTGGGGAAACCGCCATCTTTGTACACCCTAATGCATTGCCTATGCAATGCATTAGGTTGTATTAACAATCGCGCGCCCTAGTGGTCAAGCACCATATGGGGAATAAATTGTAACTTAAAAAAAAAAATAAGGTTTTAAAGTACAAAAAAAAAACAAGTATTAAAAGTTCAAATCACCCCCCCCCCCTTTCCCCATTTTACAAATAAAATCATAAAATATAAAAAAGTTACACATATGTGGTATCGCCGCGTCCGAAAAAATCCGATCTATAAAAATATAACATCATTTATCCCGTACGTTGAACACCGTAGAAGAAAGAAAATTCCAAATGCCAAAAATGCGTTTTTTGGTCATTTTATGTCACTCAAAAAAATGGAATAAAAATTATCAAAAAAGTTGCATGCATTCCAAACTGCTAGCGATAAAAAGTAAACTTCAGCCCGCAAAAAATACCCCCTCACTGACGTCCGTAGGTGTTAGTACAAAAAAGTTATTGGTCACACAAAATGGCGCCGTGGCGCAAATTTCAAAAATAGAAAATGTTTGGCATTTTTTTTACGGTACCAAAACATAACAGAAACCCTACATGTTTGGTATTGCCGGATGCGTATCAACTTGTAGAATACAGATAACACATTGTATTGACCGAAGATTGAACACCGTAAAAGCAAAACCCCGCAAACATGGCAAAAATACATTTTTTTTTTTCACAATGTGTGCCACTTGGAATTTTTTTGCAGTTTCCCAGTATATTCTATAATATAGAGAATAACACCATTAGAAAGTACATCTTGTTCCGCAAAATAAAAGCCCTCGTGTCTATGTAGGGGGAAAAATAAAGTTATGGCTTTCAGAAGGCGAGGAGGGAAAAACGAACGTGTCACCCCAAAAAAATGCCGGGTCCTTAAGGGGTTAAATAGATAATAAAGTAGAGTAAATTGAGGAGAAAAGAGAAGCCTGGTGTAAAAAAATGTATTCTGAAGATCGCTTATGGTATTCAGTGTTTTATTTTATTTTGGTGTAGATCTCGATCCAGAGAGAAGCGCAGACATCGTTCTTCCTCCCGAGACCGCAAAAGAAAAACACGTTCCAGATCCCGTGATAAACGTCACCGCCATAGATCACGTTCTGGCAGTAGCAGTCGCAGTCATCACAGGAGCCGGGACAGGAGCAGAGATCGTAGTTCCCAGTCTAAGTACGTCTTGGGGTTTAAACCTTGCTAATAAATGACATTTTTCACTTTTTATTTAATTGAACTGTATACCATTAATTAAAGGGAAAAAAATATGTAACTAGGGTGTAATTCTTGTAGAACGTTTGCAATAAATTACAAGGCTACAGTGTGCTGATATTTCCTGTCGCTTTCATAATAATTTGTCTTCAAATAAAGTTCTACTATAGGAATGAGGGACACACTTTAAGAACTTGGCAGTCTTCCTTTTCTCTATCAATACAATAAATAAGTTGGCTGTATATGATCCTTCCCCTACATGCACTGTTACCTGGCTCAGTATAAAGAAGAGCCAGACAAGACTAAGTTGTACATGGTCAGTTTACTTAGAAGCCATAGTGGAGGCACTCGATCACCCTTCTATGTGACAACAAGCATGGAATAACCATATGGTACGCTTGATCTTTGCCTCTCATACATACACAGTTGAGTCCCATTATTATGCCCACCAGCTAATATTTAGAGTAACCGTTGTGTGCAGCACGGACACTAGGTAGACGGGCTGGGAGTGGCGCAATAAGATCCTGATAGGTTGTCAACAGGTAATGGAGCCAACTGCATCGCACAGTAGCTGGACGGTGTGTGGGGAAGGATCCATAGAACAAATATGATGACTGAGGTTCTCCCACAGATGCTCTATTGGGTTCATGCTCTTGTCATGCTCTTACAACCAATGTCGGACACCTCTAGACAGGACCTGACATGTCTTATTGTCCCGTTGGAAGATTCCATCTGCCCCAGGGAACTCCATTAGCATGTATGGCATATGTGTTCTGCAAGGATGGCTTCATATCCATATTGGTTGAGAGTGCCTTATACATGAATAGGTGGGTCCAGAAAATACCACAAAAACATTCCCATAGACCATAACGCTGCCACAACCCGATTGTGTTCTTCCAGCAATGGTTGCAGGGTGGGCGATCTTTGGTGTTTCTTGCCAGACACAACATTGTTCATATGTTTGACAAAGCAGAAAAATAAATTGTGCTTTATTGGAGAGGACAGCCTTTCACCAATCAGCTGGAGACCAATTCTGATACTGATTCTGATGCTGTGAAAATTGAAACCTCTTACTGCCGTTGCAACCTTGTTTGTATAGACCAAGCTGCAGCCGGCATTCATTGCTTAGTCCTGACTTAACAAGCAACTACTCTGATAAAGGTCATTTATTACCGAAAACTTTGACGTTTGTTGTTCCTGACGCTACTATAATGTCTGTTTAATACCTAATAAAGAAATACCTTAATTAGCAAGAGGAGGGCTGTCGACTATATTGGACTCAATGCAACTTTGTTAGCAGAGGTGCACTGACATCAGTCTGCTTTAGAGTCTTATACGCATTAGGGTTCACTGAATTGTTTTAGACACATCTGCCAGCCCCTAGATTATTTTGGCGATGATGCGCTGTAGTATGTCCATCCGTCCTCACACACCTTCGTAGTAGACGTTCCACTCACAATAATGGCATGTGGTGCTCCGAAGTTTTCACTTCTGTTGTTTGCAATGTTGCTTATTGTCTTCTCCCGATCCACTTTCACCACAGTAGCACACAAACAGTTCACAAGCTAAGAACTGCCAAGCACTCTGAACTCGCTCTCAAGTCTATGGGAGAGTACTGAACACGTCCATGTTCAGAATGGAAAGGTTTCAGGATTCATTTAGGAGATCCTAGCAATAAGCCATCAATGTCTGTAGTGAGACAACCCCTTTAAGTGGGCAAGAAGCAGACCCCCAAAGACTGATGACTGTTCATTTCACTGTGTAGACCTCTTATCAGCATAGTCTAAAACCGAACAATATTTGCACTGAAGCGAAGCAGTAGTCTAAGGTTATGTTCCCGTGTGGATGGGGGCGGGAGCGGGGGGGCGGCACCTCGCCGGCCCATAGACTTTCATTACCAGCGGTGCGTATACGCCGCTGGTAATTCACATGTCCCTTATCTCCCCCCGTGGCGTATTCGCCGAGCAGGGAGAGGAGACGTAATCCATAGTTCTCTGAGAAATGTGGATTACCGTAATTACTGGGATGTATTCCAGCCATAATTCGCGCACTACAGCGCGTAATTACAGACTGAAATACGTCCCATTTTAAGCCGTGTGAACATAGCCTAAAAGTCATGCTGAGGTTCGTCACAATACCTGCTATCTGGGAAAGGATTACGCAGCCCAGTTTTGCTATGGTTTCTTGACATCTGAATGTAACTCTAACATAGTGCAGAGTATATTTATTATATTTTACATCATGGGTATCTATACGGTTTCCATCTTAAATTACTGTATTTTTTTTAATATACACAGACTCCCACCAGCGCTCTGTGCACACAAATTTAATGATCCAGCAGTGGACCCTACTGGTAAAATGCTTATTGTGAGGGGATTTTGAAAAGTCAGTTTGGTCACCACTGACTTATAAAGTGATATTAACATGGCTCACCATGCAGAACTTGATTACAAAAAGTCGTTTACCAGCTTCCTCTATATCAGTGATACACAACATTGTTTAATCCAATGTCCACATTGTCATATTGTGCCTCTCCTAGGGGCTGCAGTAAATCTTAGAACAGTGTTCCCATCTGACCATTATGGCACTTCAATTGTAAATAACCAAAATAGCTGAAAAGTCTTGATTCCAATTTAGGGGCTACCAGAGGTCAGAATAGGGGTCCCCTGCTTGGTAATCCAGAAAGCGGATATGAGGCGACTATTTTCATTGTAGTTTTTTGGGCTGACAGAAGTGGCGGTTTCACAGCTATAACTAGAGAGAACAACAAACATGTATGGCCGCCTCTCTTCCTTGCTGGAGTCTTGAAACGTTTAGACATTTTTATGGTATATCTTGTGGATTTGCCATGATTGTGTCAAAAATAAATACTTCTCTGAGGAGAAAATCCAGAGATAATAGGGAACAGTTTTTATTGGATTGCTCATTTTAGGTTGCCTAAAATACCATACACAGCCCCATAGTACCAGCCATACAGAGCCCTTCGTAACAGTGACCCTATAAAACAGTGCCAGGCACAAGGTGCCATCAGTTGAATGCAGCTGTCAAAAAATGAATACTATTTTCTAAATTATGAGAACATAACAAAAGGGAGTAGGGCAAAAAGAACAAAAATGCAAGATGCCCTTGACTATCGACACTCAATAATATACATAAGGATAATTACACTGAGAGACCTGTAAGGTGGTTTATGCCCCCTTTATTTTAGAGCGAGATGTGAAAGAGGGATTGAAGCTAAACTTTGATATGTAGTTTATATGATTTGAAGCAGTATTTCTGAGTAAAAATCTGAGCAAAACCTAAAGGAGCAAAAATCCTGCTTTTACCCCACCCACATATAGTGAGTGACTGCTGTGTCCACACTCGTATCAGGAAAGCTGTTTGATGGCGGGGTACACATGATTTCCACTGTCTTAAGGAGTCATATCAGAATTTACCCTGCTTTTTACCCAGAAATCCTGCTCTAAATCCTACAACTCTGTATATTATAGAGCTCAGCTTCTCTCCTCAATCATATAACCCTATATATCACAGAGCTCAGCTTCTCTCCTCAATCATATAACCCTATATATCACAGAGCTCAGCTACTCTTCCTATATCATATAACCCTATATATCACAGAGCTCAGCGTCTCTCCATCTATCATATAACACTATATATCACAGAGCTCAGCTTCTCTCCTCGATCATATAACCCTATATGTCACAGAGCTCAGCTTCTCTCCCTATATCATATAACCCTATATATCACAGAGCTCAGCTTCTCTCCCTATATCATATAACCCTATATATCACAGAGCTCAGCTCCTCTCTCCTCAATCATATAACCCTATATATCACAGAGCTCAGCTTCTCTCCTCTATCATATAATCCTATATATCACAGATACACATAACAATAACAGCAGCACACAAAAATAGAATAAGTTGAAAAAAAAAAACTTTCTGCATTTAAAAAACGAATAGTTTTATGAGGTTCCTTAGTTCACACTTCTTGCGCAAAATTGCTTAAGACCCACCTTCGACTTCAAACGGAGACCTCAAATGCAGGTGGGTTCCCTACACCTACGTTGCTCTTAACGCTACTTATTTCTCTGTGGTCCATCCTGATCCTACCTTGCAGAATGTGAAGGCCCACCTAACTAAATTCACGTATACTGAATTAAAAATGTCTGTGTAGATGGGGGGTGCTAAAAAACGCATGATGGATGGCAGCCCTGTCCCCCATATATACATTCCAAAGACAATATTTGGTTCGCACCTCCAAAAACTTTAAATATGGAGTGCACGCTGTGATGGCTGTAATCGATATACAAATAACAATAAACAGCAAGCAACTCCAACCCATTACTTACACAGGACTTATTTAATCAGTGCAGTGTATTTAGTTAGCTGGTTTGCATTCACATTCTAAAAGGTAGGTGTGGCAATGGACCACAGGAGAAATTTAGCGTTAGTGCAAGTAGTGTAGGACCAACCTGCATATGAGGTCTCGATGTCGAAACTAAGCATTTTCTGCGCAAAAGTGTGAACTAAGAACCTCATAAAACTTTCGTTTGTTTTTTTTCAAGCTTTTATATTTTTTTGTTCTATTTTTGTGTGGCTGCTGTTTCTTGTTATGTGTAATTTCGATTACAGCCATCACAGCGTGCACCCATATTTAAAGTTTTTTTTGGAGGTGCTGAACCAAATATTGTTTTTGGACTATATATCAGAGCTCAGCTCCTCTCTTCTATCATATAACCCTATATATCACAGAGCTCAGCTCACTACTCCTCTATCATATAACCCTATATACTCACAGAGCTCAGATTATCTTCCTCTATTCATATAAACCTAATATATCACAGAGCTCCAGCCTCCTACTCTTCTATAATATAACCCTATATATCGAGATCAGCTTCTCTACTTGATCATATAAACACTTTATATCACAGAGCTTCAGGCTCTCTCCCTTGATATATAACCATATATGGTCCCTCACAGAGCTCAAGCTTCTCTCCTTGATCATGTAAACCCTCAATATATCACAGAGCTCACGCTTCCTCTCCTTTTCATATTACCCTATATATCACAGAGCTCAGCTCCTCTTCTCGATCATATAACCCAAATACAAAAAAAGCACCACCAAAAATTAAAATAGGGTAATTTAATCACCAAAGTTACTACTTGCTATGTTTCAACTCCATGAAGCCATTTTCAAGCCCCCATGTAACCCTTTATATCGTTATAAATGTGCTATAAAGGAATCGAAAGGAGGAGGGGGAAGAGACAAGTGCAAACTCCTATTGTAGTAAAGTTGAAATAACTTGATCACCATCCCACATTTAAAAACTGCTCACCTGGGCAAGTTGTACATCAGATGGTATGACTCCTTTAAGAGCATACGGTTTCAAAAATATATCCAGCTGTCACTTTTTCCAACATTTGGTCCACCGTGGAATGACCTATATGAAGGATACATTGGCCTGATTTTCACTAATTGCCAAGCTTAAAAGTTGGATATTCTGGGTGCTCTAGATAATGAATGCACTGTGCATGCAATAAAACAACACATGTTTTGCCACAATAATCGTACCAGTTTAATAGTATTAAAATTAATGTTTCCCGTGCATTTCATCAGGAATTTTGCGGGTATGTTATCAACAAGGTTAAATACAGAACATAGCTACAGCCAGCTGTATCTCAAAACGAGACCAGCATCTGTGCTTCATAGTTACAATAATACATTAAAATATATAAGATAAAATATAATCTAACATTCTATAAAAATCCATCCTTTTAAATACTCTTGTTGTACTTAATTTAAAACAATTGTATGTTTCTATTTCCCTACCAATTTACTTTGACCGAAGGTGACCTTTTCCTGGCAAGTTAAGTATCTCTCATGGATTTTGCATTTATTCACGCTGTTGACTTACAAAGATAGAGTACAGAGATCTTTACTGCTGCTTGCTGTGGATTCCACATGCTGGCGCACTATGGGTCCCATCCAGAATGGAATAAACGTGCCCATTATGGTAACCAACTTTTCCTTCATATATATAACCCTATACATTACAGAGCTCCACTTCGCTCCTCAATCATACATATCCTGTTCTCAGATAGGGCAGCATAAACCACCTGACTGGTTCCTTTTAAATGGTAATTCCCATCACAGAAAGTGATGGGCTACAGTGCTCTGCACAATTATATGCTAACATGCAAGGAGTAATGTTGAAGGTGCGCAGCACTTAAGTTCAATCAGGATTAGTGGGGCCCCCAGTGGTTGAACCCCTTACTGATCTGAAAGTGATGGTCTAACCCACGGGCGTCAAACTGCGGCCCTCCAGCTGTTGGGAAATCTTACATAAAAAACCTTCTTCATGCCCAACTGTTATAGAATTATACAAATGATGATGGGGAGTTGTAGGTCTCCCAACAGCTGGAGGGCCGCAGTTTGACACCCCTGGTATAATAATATGATAAACTTTCTGTTGATGCTGATTAAAACCATTAAAGGGATTGCTGTCGCAATTTTTTTTTTTTTTTTTTTTTGCAGTTTGTGTGTGTTTTCTAGTTCACTTTTTTATCCTCTTGTGCTCGTTAAATTTTGATTCGTGAAAAGTCTGTAAAGAGAGCTATTACGAGATTACTGTGTGTAGGAGCCCTTCCCCCTTCAGGAAGAGTTCTCTGATGACTGTGTGTGTTGAAGGACACTCAGGAAGCATGCCATAAAAGTGATTATGAGGTGTAACGAGGACTACAAAGATGTCCCTTCTGGTTAACTTCAGTGAGAGTTCCCCCTGTCTGTGGAGCTCTGAATGCTTCTATTGTTCTCTGCAGGGAGGCAGACAGTCATGATTTGTGGGTCCGGAGGAGCAGCCACTGAATGTCCTGGGCCACTCTGGGATCCTGCAAGGGCTGCCTGAGAAGAGGCTGGAACAGGTGTGTGCGACGTGCCATCTGTTACTAATAATGTGATTGTGCTTTTGTCTATAACGATTTTTGCACAATTCATTGATTTTTCTTGCTAATTTTAGTTTCTCTCCCGCTTTTGACTGTTTAAAAATGCTTTTTTTATAACTGGTATTTGGCGCCAAGAATAGTTTTTTATAACTTTTTTTGCCGCTTAAATCCACTTTGTTTTCAGATTTTGGACACTAAATAAAATTTTCTCGCTTCTGGCGCATAAAAACAATCCTTTTCTTTATGGGATTTTTGACGCTGATAAATTCTGATTCTTTACAGATCTTTGACGCTAAAATACGTTCGCTGTTGATTGCCGCTAATCTCCGTTAGCTGCGGAGGATTTTGACGCCCAAACTCCGTTAGGCCTGCGGATTATGACGCTAAACAACTCCGTTTCTATACTCTATTTTTAAAAGAATTTATGCCGCTAAAACTCTGTTCGCTGCAGGATTTTGCCGCTATAATCCGTTCGCTGCAGAATTTGCTGCTAAAATCCGATTGTCTGCTGCACGATTTTGACCTAAACTATGTCTTGAGGATTTTGACCAGTAAAACTCCTTTCTTTGCAGAGATTTTTGCCGCCACTTAAACTCAGTTTCGCCCACTGTGGATTTTTGCCGCTAAACTCCGTTCCGACCCGGCGGATTATGACGCCTAAACTCCGTTTCTAAACTCTATTTCTTAGCAGATTTTTGCGCTAAACTCTGTTCGCTGCAGATTTTGTAAGCAAAACTCCGTTCGCTGACAGTTTTTGCCGCTAAACTCCGGTTCGCTGAAGATTTGCCGCTAAACTCCGTTCGCTGCAGATTTTGTCGCTAAAACTCCGTTCGATGAAGATTTTGCCGATAAAATCCGTTCGCTGCAGATGTTGCGCTAAAATCCCGTTCGCTGTGGTTTTTTGACGTTTAGTTAAAATCAGTTCCCATATCGTTCCGCCGAGGATTTTTGACGCTAAACCAGTTCCCGCGGATAGATTTTGACGGATAAACTCCGTTTCCGCCCTGGGATTTTTGAACGCCTTAAACTCCATTTCGCCGCGGATTTCTGACGCTAACTCCATTTCGATGCAGATTTTTGACGCTAAAATCAGTTTGCAGATTTTGCCACTAATCTCCGTTTCGCCCGAACCGAGGTTTTTGCCGCCTTTAATATCCGTTTGACTGCAGATTTTCCATGTGTAAACTCCGTTTCGCGCGGGATTTTGCCGCTTAAATCCGTTTGCTGCGATTTTCATGGTAAACTACGTTTCGCGCGGATATTTTGATGCTTAAACTCCGTTTATAAATTCTATTTCTATGCAGATTTTGCCGCTAAAATCGGTTTGCTGCTGATTTTGCCGCATAAAATACCCGTTTTGCTGCAAGATTTTGCCCGCTAAAAATTACGTTTGCTGCAGATTTTGACCCGCTAATATTACGTTTGCTGCGGATTTTCCGATAAAATTCAAAGTTTGATGCGGATTTTTGACGCCTAATCTACAGTATCGCATGCGGGATTTTGACGCTAAAATACAATTCTGTCAGACTACAAACACGTATATAACATTATAGCAGTGTGATTTACAATCTGCTTTTATATGAAACAGAGTATCGTGTTCAGACGAGTGATCTATCGATGGGTCTCATTGCGTCTTTAGGATCCATACTTTCGGATCTCGTTCCACGAATTGACATTGTTTCTTGTACCGGGAATACGCGCAGGAGCCACTATAACTAAAACTATAGGGACCAGTGAACCTGACTGCATCCACAACACACATCAAAACACACATGTAGCTGCCTGTTTGAAACTAGCACGGATACATGAATGCTATAATGTGCTGTACATCTCCTTTTGTATGGTGGAGTCACACCCCAATGGCCTTGATTTATGCAGACATTAAAAACACAGACTTGAAGACAAGCAAAAATTGTGACAAACAAACGGCCCCGTTTTTTAAAAGCCGCTTGTGCCAGTCAGGGGACAAAAAAATTCAGTTATCTGAAAGTTTTTTGGATTTTGGTTTTTCAGTGTGGTTTTTTGTTCCACTGCAGGAGAGAGAGACACAGCCTAATGTTACATGTGAAACTCAGACTTAAGATAGTTTCTTGGGGTATATGGACCTTGGCAACCTGTGGATTTCCTGTGAGCAGGGAGTGCCAGACATATACTGTGGCGTTCCTTCTGCCATATCCATTGTGAAATAGACGTAAGGGGATGTGCACAACGGCATCTTTGGATCTGTGTGAGTCCAAAAGTGTATACAAAAATGCTGCATCTTCTCGGAATGCAAAGCGCAGCTGAGTGTTTGGATCTGTGTGGGATGTGTTTTTTGGACCACAGATTTGATGTAACTTCAATGGAAGGTATCCGGAAAGACACTGTAGAGAGCATCAGTGATCAACTCGTCTGAAACGGATACGTGTTTCATAATAAATGCAATGTATAATCAACTTGATGTTTATTAGATAAAGTGCTTGTTGTCCGTCTGGGGACTGACAGACGGACCCAAACACATATACATAAAGATTATGTAAACACGGAGTCAGACGCCGACCATCGTGAACAGATCTAAATGTATTCACAATCTCACTCTGGTACATCCTTTTTTTTAGTTATGGATTACATAGACAGATTTGTATGGTTTCCTCAAAGTCACCAGCATAAATGTTGTCAAAATTCCACCTCCCCCCTCCTTATGCACAAGGGCGAGGGTTGGAGGCATTGTGAGGTCACCAACAGAAAGCCCAACATTTACAGCAAGACGTAATTCATGTCTTTGTACATGAGGAAACTTTTTTTCTTGTATGTGTGATGACTCTGGTGGCTAAGAGTCGGGAAACCTTGAAACAAATCTAATATGCATTTTTAACATCTTAGACCAATTGAAATGAAATACAAAAAAATATACTAAAAATTGAAACAAAAATGAACACATAATATTTCATCAACAAAAAAAAAATTGATGACAGATTCCCTTTAAAGCATCTTGTAACTAGTTTCTTCTGTTCATTGCAGCACTTTAACTAGTTCTTGACTAGGCAGTTGACACCCTCCAGCCTTCCTGACATCCTTTTTTATAGTACATATGGATTTGAATGCTATATCACTATTCCGCACTGAGGTCATTCTACAATTTTTTTTGCCTTTTTTCTTTGACAATTTAGGCTTTATTTTTATGTTATTTTGAAAAGTTACAGTTCTGTTGTGAGAGACAATACCGTTACAAAGGTTTGGAGGTCATCTAATAGAATTTTCAGTATTTTGAAAGGAAAAGCAGGTTTTCTTTTTTCAATGAGATTACATTTAAAGGGGTTTTGCCACGATGATGACGTGGGATCCTCCAAAATGGGTATTTAATCACTTTTATAAATATATGTGATTACAAAAAGTGAAAGCTACAGCATTTCTCAATCTCCCTTAGTTACCTGAAAGCTTCCACTAGACACGGCCGAGGAGCTGACAGGCCACGCTTGCGTGAAACACTTATCTGATGATAGGGAAAATTAAAGGGGCTGGGTAGAAAGTGCAGTCTGAGGCTGTGTCTGCACTGTTGAAAGGTCATTATTTTAGTTACGTTTTGAGACGCTCCCTTTTTCCCCTCACTCTCTGCTCCCCCCTCCCTCCAGCTACGCTTTAAAGGCGTGATTTGTTGACATTTCCCCGTGCTGATAACAAGGGAAGTAACTTGCGTCCCCGGCAAAACCCTTTAAAGAATCAGAATACATCTTAGTTGTTAATGTGGTAAATGAATTAGTGCAAACGTCTGGTTGTTAATGCAATATCTACATAGGTGTATAGCGCCCATTTCAACAACCACACTCCAGGGTTTAAAGGTACATTGTGGTTTGCTAACTGTGTAAAAACATTGGATATTTGAACACCCTTTAAAACCCTTTTTCCCAAGTTGTTAGCACAGCTGAAAACAGTTTTTTTGATTAGAGAAGCTATAAAACGACCCGGCCTTTTGCGAGTTGAAATCTGGGCATTTCTTTTTTGGGTTTGATTAAATCGAATAGGCCAGAAAAAGAGAACTTTCATGTGAAAATTGACAATCATTCTTGTTCTGAGAATGAAGGCTATTTCCAGCGGGAAAGCCAAAAAAATGAAGTTTCCACAATGGGGGTTTTTACTTCCTTCAGAGGAGAGCACAAAAAGGCTCTAACCAGAGTAGGAAAAAGAAGGGGAGGCCCCCCCTGCCAACTGAGCAACAAAACAAAGTACATTAGAGTCTCAAGTTTAAAATCGAAGCCTTACAGTTCCTCAACTGCGCTTCATTAAAATAGACCCGCAAAACGCCCGTGTCAAAAATTTAATTTAAAGGGCGACCCCCCCCCCCGGGGTGCTGGCCTTCAGGCAGAGTGGGAAAGAAAAAGCCATATTGAACTGACTAATAAAAGGAAAAGATTAATAGGGCTAAAAACACAGACATTGGACAGAGGGAAAATTGGGAAAAAAGTGTTTTGGACGAACGAAATTTGAGGTGTTTGGATCACACAGAAGAAATTTGTGAGACGCAGAACAAATGAAAAGATCCGGAAGACGCCGACGCCATCTGTCAAGAATGGGGGGTGGGGCGGGAATTTTTTGGTGCTTGGGGGGTGGTTGGGGGGCTTTGGGGTTTTTAATGGGAGATTTGTACAAGGGAAAAGGATTTTTTAATAAGGGAAAGGGTATCCTCCACTTTGCCCGCCATCCCCAGCCCGTGGGGGGGCGCTTGATTGGGCCAATTTCATCCGCAACAGGACATGGACCCCAAAACAACCTCCCAAATGATGCAAAAAATTTAGGGAAGAAGCAGGATGGTATTCTACTGTATGGAGTGGCAGCGCAGTCACCCAACTCAACCCCATTGACTGTTGTGGGAGCACTTGACGTATGGTCTTTAAAAAATGCCATCAAGCCAATCCAACTTGTGGGGGGCTTCGGAAAACAGGGGTGAAATTTTTCCCAAATTTCCTAGCAAATTAAAAGTAGATACCCAAAAAATCTGAATGCTGGAATTGCTGCAAAGGGAGCATTCTCTGACGAAAGCAAAGTTTGAAGTAGAAAATTATTATTTCAAATAAAAATAATTATTTCTAACCTTGTCAATGTCTGGACTATATTTCCATTCATTTTGCAACTCATTTGATAAATAAAAGTAGGAGTTTTCAGGGAAAACACAAAAATTGGCTGGGTGACCCCAAACTCTTGAATAGTAGTGTATATATATACAATATTTGACCTCACATTGTTCTCCCTATAAGGTCTGAAAAAAAGACATTTGGGGGTATTTTTATATAACATTATTTTAACTAATTATCATTTTGTTGTGGTTTTTTTTTGTTGCTGATTTACTCTTAAACTGGAGCCTATAAATAAGCCCCAGTTACAGGGGAAATACACACCGCTGAAGTCACTGAAGAGCTGATGTCGGTTGGGTAAAATCCAACAGTTTATGCACTTTCTGAGCCTGAGTGGTGACATGATTGCCAGAGATTGCAAGCCACTGATAGCTGGCTCTCTGCTTCTGCGGTTGTACAGATTAGTCAACAGCTGTGCACTGGCATATCCGCGCAGATTTATGACTACCGCCTGAAAGTTTATAGTCACGGGGTGGTCATAGTGTAGTTTTAAAGGGGTTTTGCCACAGGGTAAAATTGATGGGAAAAGCTTGCAAATTCAATAATAAACATTGTCACCATTCATCATTATTAAAAATTCTGTAGCATTTTTGTTTTAGCTACTCCCTTAGTGATCCATAGTGTACAGTTCTGGCCGCTCATATATCACCTCTCCTCTCAGGCAGCTACTGTCAGCCTATTTCCTGCCTAGTAATCACACACTCACTGCTGAGTAAGGGCTTGTCCCCACTGCACGGGTTTTCGGCCGTTTTTTCAGGCGGTTTGCGGCTTTGCAGACTGCCTGAAAAACCCGCCGAAAATTAGCAGAACGGGGCGCTATGGAAAACCCGTGCAGCAGTCCCCACTGCAGGGGTTTTCCGCCCGCGGGCCGCTCAAAAAACATTGAGCATGCACATTCTTCCGCCCGGCTTCCGGACGGAATATGTGCATCTCAATGTTAAGGGGGAGGGCTTTTCTCCACTCATTGTGGAGAAAAACCGCCCCCACCACCACCTCCACATCACCCCACGCGTCCGAATAAACAGACCTGTATTTGTCACTTGCCGTGTAAACGGCCCCTAAGTGTTCAAACCCCAAGTACTGTCATTCTACTCCTGTCCTCTGTACTCATTAATAATTAGTCAAACAGTGCAACTAATTAAAAAGAAACCCCCAATCCGGTATGTGCATCGAGACAAAAAAAATTCACATTTGGCTCCTGCAGGGATTTGAACCTTAAACCCCCATGGCAGGCAGAAGTGTTAACCACTCAGCTACATTGTATCTACTCACAGCTTTTGACCTTTATTTGACTACAGTGAGCACACTGTGGGGAAAGGCATGGTGAGGTCTGCCTACTGGGTCACATGATATGCAATTCAAACAAATCGCACGCCCCCTTTTAAGCACTGAAAGCTGAAGCTGATCAAAACAGGCAGGAAATGTAAAAGAGTGTTCCCACAAAGTACAGTCTGTTAGCTGCGAGCCAACGAGGCACGAGAATGAGGAGGACGGCGAGTGCACCTACCCTGCTCCATTTGGAACTCCCATAGAAGTGAACGAGTAAGACTGCAAGGGCCGCCATCCACAGTTGGATCTCAGCTAGCTCTGCAGTAGACTTTGCTTCATGGATCACCCCTTTAACAAGTAGATCTGATACTGTGTGCATTTACTGATGGTACATCTATGTATTTTTAAAGGGATGGAAGTGAGCAATATATTTGGTTTTTAATGTGCCTACAAAACTTTTATGAGCAATAATTTTAAACAGGACATCTACTTCCTCCTAGGCCCACCAGAGATAAGGAGAGAACCTCAAGAGACCGGGATCGTTCAAGAGAGAGAGAACGAAGGCACAAAAAGCGCAGCGTTGAAACTGCGAATGGAAAATCGGAGGACCGTAGCTCTGAAGAACGTGAAGCTGGAGAGATCTGAGACGCCACTTTCACTCTTCTGCGGGAAACTATGGCTTAGTTTATTACTGTTTTTGAAAGGGACAGTAAGAAGGACAGTGGGCTAGTTCCGCTAGGAATAGATGTGAGCTCAAATCTATATTTGGTATGTATTGGTTTATACCAAAAGAAAGTTATGTTCTTTTTAGTTATCCAGTTGTAGACTACTCCAAAATTGAGGATTAAAAATTGCATTCTAGTCTGTTTTGTCCATAATCAGATTCTGTTTATCTTTCTTTTTAGTCATCTGTACAGACTTTTTATTTTTCTGTTATGGCAAGAAATGTTGTGGGGTTTTTTTTTTTTTTTTTTTTTGGGGGGGGGGGTGTAAATAAAAGATCTTTTACCTTTTTATGTTATGGCTAGAAAAGTACATTGCTCAGTTTTGTCACATTTAGCTTTCCAGAATGTAGTTTGTATATCACAAAGACTAGATTCAGACTTGAGCGCAACATTTTTGATCTGTTATGGCCTCTGTTGTTTTCATTTATAAAGAAATATTGTTTCTCCTTTTCGTCTTTTACATTTTGAAGATCTTATTTAATATCTGGTAACCAAAATGCTAGAATTTTACTTTTCGTTAGCAATGACTGCGAAGTCAACAGTGGACTTTTTATTGTCGCTTTACCCTCCTTCCCGATCTCCATTGTATTGTTGCATATATTAAAAAAAAAGAAAACTTGGCAT
>JAODAL010020582.1:0-69066 GCA_025379985.1 Phyllomedusa bahiana | reverse complement strand
CAACTGGTTACGGCGGATTTTGGCAGAATCAAAAATACTGAATCTGAAAAAAATACGACAAAAACATGTGTTGAAAAGGTAGATTAGGCTCGTTCACAGGGCTTATTTCAAACGTATTTACATCGGATTGCCATCGAAATCGTTTGAAATCAGTTGAAAATCAGTTCAAAAAGTTCACTAATTTGGGGGAAAGTTTTTTGTAACTGATTTCCGACATTCACCATCTACAATCATTGTAGGTGGTGAATCCTTCCCGTAAATAATGACATGTGAATTTTTTTTTCCGCCCGGATTCCCCGCGTAAATCCCCGGCGGAAAGGGGCAGGAAATAGCGTCAGTAAACCGAGGGCCCGTATTTTTCTATTGAAATCAATAAAAAGGGGGCTTTTTTACTTGTTTTTGATGATTTCGAGGAGGGGCGACGTCAATCCGTCGCAAATACGGGGCGAAAATAACCCTTTGTGAACACCCCTTAGACAGGATTGAAAAAAATTTGTCCTTTGTGTCCAATTTTTTTTTAAATGTGCCCTTTAAGAGCTGCTGACCCACTGAGCATTTGGCCACCAGTTATTCCTCTTAGCTCCCCCTTATTCATTCTAAAGTGCTGTATATATGAGGGGGGTTACATATATAATATGTCAAAACAAGTAAAATGGTGAAAATAAGTGACTACAGGTATTTTCACTTATCGTAATGCGGGGCGCATTTTCCCTGTATTTGCGCTTCAATACGCCCAAATTGCGTCCCGCAATTAAGGCAGTTCATAGCTCTCAGAGAGCTATGAATTACGCCCGTCTCCCCTTTTTCAAGCCACTATTGTGCGGGGAGAGAGAAGGAACATTTCACGCCTTAGCGGCGCTTATGCACGCGTATTTCTAAACACCCGGCGTATTGTGGCGCGTACGGAACATACTGCAATACGCTGTGTGAACATACCCCAACACTGGTACAGAGGGGGAGAGGACCCTGCCCAGAAAGCTTTAGGATATGTGCAAACGGCGTCTAGGATATGTTTTTGCAAGATGTCAAAAGTATTGCGTCAAACGCATCCAAAAATGTACCAAAAAGTGTTATATGTATTTGGACACGTTTTATAGATGGCAGAAAAGTTTCCCTATAGTTCCTAATACCTTTTCAATGCGTTAAAGAGAGCAAGAATGGACAGGTCACTTCCTTGAATGCATCCGTTTAACGCAATGCAAAACACGTATTGTCCGAACAACTATACGTGTTTTACATTGAAATCAATGTAATCACTTTTTTAACATTTAAAAAAACGTATTGGGGTCCATTTTTCTGGTACATAAAAAGGTAGCCAATACGTATTTAACAAATGCTGTGTGGAGAAACCCTTACAAGCTACAACTTGGGTGCCAGTACAGGTAAGTGGTGTATTTGGCTGTACTCAAAACTCCCAAATAAACAGGGGTGGAAGTTAGGCCCGTTCACACCCCGGGTTTTTCTGGGGGCGGTTGGACGTATGCGCGCCCCTATTTGCACTGCGTACGGCTCCAATCCCCCCCAGGGAAAAATACGGGAATCCCCATTCTCATGAGGGAAAAATGGATTCCGCTCTTCCCCCGCCGGGGAATCCACCGCGGGGGGGAGAAAATACATGCCGCCTGTTAAAAAAATGCAATGTCTATGGGCGGGGCAGCTCCCCCCGGCCCCCCCCCCTTTTCAAGCCCTAACTGGGGCGAAATCCGTCCCCCAATTTCGGGTGAAAAGCCGTGTGAAAAAACCCCTTTGCACAAGCACGACACGTTCTGCATTCTGATTTGGGTCCTTTAGGGTTCTGTTCCTGAGACAAGTGGGGGCCCCAATGGTGAAATCAGCACCTATCAAACTGATGGCATATCCGATAAACATGCCATCATATCATGATGGGAACACCCCTTTAAAGGGGTTGTCTCGTGAAGCCCCGTACAGCCATATACCCCCTTTGGGCATTTTTTACATCAAGGGGGGGACAACCCCTAAGCAAAACCCCAAACTGGGAGACCATTAAGTGACAAATTATTTTTATTTAAAAAAAAATAAATAAATAGCTCTGAAGGACCCGTCTACACAACAAGAATTTACAGTGGGATGTTTACGCAGATTCGGGTAATAAAAACTGAAAATCTGCCTGTAATCCCGTCCACACAGAACTGAAAATCCGCGTGACTCGAAATTTGTTGGATTCCAAAACCGCCATCTTTACAAAGACCTTATAACAGATTCATAATTTCCAGATTTTAGGACAAAAAAAAAAAAAAATCCACGTTGAAACCTGTGTCAAAATAGTCCAACAATGCAGTTTTAGGGTTTGTTCACACGATGTACTGCAGCGCGTACAGTACATCGTGTGTTTCGGGTGCTCGCGCTAATACGCGCGTGCTCCCGCGGCGCGAGGGGAAAGAGGGCGGTAGCGAGCCGACCTCATCGACATTCATTACTCACGGCGCGTATTCACCGTGAATGATTGACATGTCACTTCTGTCCCCGGCGTACAATACGATCGTATTGTACGCGCGGGGGGACGAGGTGTAATCCATAGTTCTCTATGAGAACTATAGATTACCGTAATTATGGGGCACATCTCACCCGTATTAGAGCGCAAGTACGTGGCAAAATGTGCGCCGAAATTACCCCGTGTGAACATACCTTGAAGGGCCGTTCACACGGCTTATTGCAGCCGTATTGCGCGCCGTACTGCGCTGCAATACGGCTGGAATCCGTCCCAGCCATTACGGTAATCCACAGTTCTCATAGAGACATGTTCATTATCCCGGCGGGATGCGCACCGTGGATAATGAAAGTCTATGAGGCCGGCGGGCAGCGCCCCCGCCCCTTAGTCAAGCCATAATTGCGATCGAAATCCGTCCCGCAATCACCGCTTGACTAAGCCGTGCGAACCGGCCCGTAGGATTCAGAATCCGACAAGTATTGTAACAGGTGTCATGTGCACCTACCCTAAATCTATGGTACCGTGTAAGACCCTGATGTGACCATCATCAAAAACTAAATCCATGGCGAACACACAATCGCCAGTGACCTAGAAAACAGCGCATTCAGCGCAGATATTGGTCATGACTATGTATTAACACATAATTGATACTGAACACAGTTCGCCCCCTAAATAATTGATAGCCCAGCGAGCCCATTAACGGCTCTGGAAGCGCCGTGTCAGGGAGAAGAAGAGGCTCCTTGTAGGAGAAGGCGCACATTCAGCAACATTGACTTGCTGCTCAGGCGAGCTTGTTAAGAGATTCTGCTCGGATTTCACGGCCGAGACGACACAGACTCGTCTTTCGTGCGGCGCTCACGGATCTCGGATTCCTTGCACAATCAGAACGAAACGAGGAGGGGCAGATTATACAATGGGGGAAGGGGAGCGCTAACGCCGGCTCATTTAATTCTAGGAGAGCGGCCGACTTAATGCCACAGTTCATCTCCTGGATACTGCCTGCCAGGCTCGTTAATAGGAAAAACCATCCGCCGTGCAGGGAGACAAGCCCGGTCAGGTACAAGAGAAGTTAATGTCAGGTCAATGAATTGTGAATGCAGAGTTAGGAAAGCAGGCGCGACCTTGCCGGAGCACTAAAAAAACTGCAGCACGACCTTGCCCCATCATCTCCATGTCTGATCTTCACATCGTATCGACACATTCCCTTTAGCATAGCAGCAAGGTACAACATCCCCCTAAAAAGTTAGAGGTCCATCCCCTCTGACATGGCTGGTGTAAGAAAATACTCAAATTCTCTCGAAGGCTATGCTCACACGGGGTAATTATGGTGCGCATTTCGCGTCGTGTTTGCGCTCTAATACGGGTGAGATGCGCGCCGAAATGACGGTAATATATAGTTCTCATAGAGAACCATGGATTACGCCTCGTTGCCCCGCACTTACAATACGATCGTAATGTACACGCAGGGAGATAAGTGACATGTCAATTATTCATGGCGAATACGCGCTGCGGGAGAACGTGCGTATTAGTGTGAGCTCCTGAAAGACACCATGTACTGCGGCGAGAACATCGTGTGAACATACCCTCAGGCGGGCGTTTGGGAGTCGCGCTGATCGCCGCGTACTCCTGCGTCTTGTACGCGCGGGGGAGGTAAGTGACATGTCAATTACTTGCGGCAACTATGCACCGCAGGTAATACATATCCATGGGGCTGGCGGGAACAGGTCAGGAAAGAGAATGGGCCCTCTAACTTTTTAGGGGAGTGTCCAGTGTGGGGAGGGGCCGGCGGGGGGGGGGGGCAGGAGGGGGAGGAGGCAGGCGGAAACCGTACGGAAGAATGAACATGCCCAATGTCCTTTGAGCGGCCCACGGGCAGAAAACCCGTATAGTGGGGACTGCTGCGCGGGTTTTCCATAGAGCACCAGTGGGGACAGCTGCACGGGGTTTCCAAAGCACCAGTGGGACTGCTGCACGGTTTTTCCATAGAGCACCATGGGGACCGCTGCACGGGTTTTCCATAGAGCACCAGTGGGGACCACTGCACGGCTTTTCCATAGAGCACCAGTGGGGACCGCTGCACGGTTTTTCCATAGAGCACCAGTGGGGACTGCTGCACGGGTTTTCCATAGAGCACCAGTGGGGACTGCTGCACTGGTTCTCCATAGAGCACCAGAGGGGACTGCTGCAGGGGTTTTCCATAGAGCACCAGTGGGGATTGCTGCACGGCTCTTCCATAGAGCACCAGTGGGGACCGCTGCACGGGTTTTCCATAGAGCACCAGTGGGGACTGCTGCACGGGTTTTCCATAGCGCACCAGTGGGGACTGCTGCGCGGGCTCTTCCATAAGCACCAGTGGGAACCGCTGCACGGGTTTCCCCATAGAGCACCAGTGGGGACCGCTGCACGGGTTTCCCCATAGAGCACCAGTGGGGACCGCTGCACGGGATTTCCATAGAGCGCCAGTGGGGACCGCTGCACGGGTTTTCCATAGAGCACCGTGGGGGACCGCTGCACGGGTTTTCCATAGAGCACCAGTGGGGACGCTGCACGGGTTTTTCCATAAAAGCCCCAGTGGGGACCGCTACCGGGTTTTCCATAGAGCACCAGTGGGGACTGCTGCACGGGTTTTCCATAGAGCACCAGTGGGGACTGCTGCGCAGGTTTTCCATAGAGCACCAGTGGGGGCTGCTGCACGGGTTTTCCATAGAGCACCAGTGGGGGACTGCTGCGCGGGTTTTCCATAGAGCACCAGTGGGGACGCTGCCGGGTTTTCCATAGAGCACCAGTGGGGACTGCTGCACGGGTTTTCCATAGAGCACAGTGGGGACCGCTACAGGGTTTTCCATAGAGCACATGGGGACTGCTGCAGGGGTTTTCCATAGAGCACCAGTGGGGACTGCTGCACGGGTTTTCCATAGAGCACCAGTGGGGACTGCTGCACGGGTTTTCCATAGAGCACCAGTGGGGACCGCTGCACGGGTTTTCCATAGAGCACAAATGCGCTAATTTTTGGCCGGTTTTTCAGGTGGTCTGAAAAGCCGCAAACAGACTGAAAAAACAGCCGCAAACCCGTTCCGTGGGGACATGCCCTTTTACTCTAGGTAGAGGTTATCCACAATGGGACTGAAACCCAGGGCCCCAACGCTGCAAGGCAGCAGTGCTGTCCCTTTTCAGTCATATTTCCAGGAGGAACAACAAGATCTGTGCAACACAAACGTCTAAGAAAAAACACCGTGTATTACATAAATTACTGCAGCACCAAATATTCGCTCACACAATACTGCAGCACCATTTCTTAGTTTGTGTTGCACAGTCCCTCTGTTATTCTTCCTGGAAATGTAGGAATAGAAAAGAGCAGCATGGTGGCTCAGACAAGAGCACTATTGCCTTGCAGCGCTGGGGTCCTGGGATCAATTCCCACCAAGGACAACATCTAGCTAGGAGTTAGTATGTTCCCCGTGTTTGTGTGGGTTTCCTCCAGGTACTCCAGTTCCCCCCACACTCCAAAAACATATGTACAGGTTAATGGGGTTGTCTCACTACATGGATTCATCTCACCTCAGTCCTGTTTTTTTTTTTTTTAAATTCAGGGGGGGTTTTACGGGTTTTTCACTGGCCTGCAGTGAGGAGCTGCTGGGGACACCGGGCCCTGAGTATGGTGCCCAGTGCGGCAGCCTATCAGGAGAGATCGAACATTGTAGCTATAGCCCTTGGGGACCCTATCAGAAAGATTAAAACAGGGACTATAGCACCAGGCTGGCAGCCTATCAGGAGAGGTTGAACAGGTCGTAGCTAAGCCCCAAACGGGCACCCTTCAGGAGAGATAACATTTTGTACTAAGCCCCAAAACACTGGCACCTATCAGGAGAGAGTGAACAGGTCTGTAGCTATGCGACCCAAATGGCACCCCTTTCAGGAAGTTTGCATTTGGCTTATACGCGCCAAACTCACCATAAGCAGCAAACCCCCTTTTAGACACCCCTTTTAAAAGGAATTTAACTGTGAGCCCCCGTGGGGCGGGGGAAAGCAATACGAGTGACGACAACATCTGTACAGCACTGCATTAAATAACAGCTCTATATGAATGAATGGATAACGGGGCCTTACCATCCCTGGTAAGCAGGGGATGTTTGATTAGGTGAGCAATGTCAGGGCATAAAAGAAAGCAACAACTACCCAGTTAATGATTTATTCAAAACACTTTTAGGAGGCTTAACAGAGGGACAGCTCTAAGGAAAGAAAATAACAATGCTTTAGCTATTTACTCAAATAGTCAAGTCAGAAAAGTCGAGAACATGAGACTAGAACATGATCAGACAAATCATCGGATATCAGATGTTCACTGTGTGTTCCCCGGGATTAAAAACAAACAAAAAAAAAAAACCCACACGAATCTGCTTCTTTGGTTTTCAAAAACCGTGAATATCTGACTGTAAAACCATCCCCATAGACCTCAACTGAACATCCGGTTTGAAGTCCATTTTCAGAAGGTCGGATTTCAAAATCCGTAGTTTAGATATAAAAAAAAAAAAATTAAAAAAAATGTGTCCCAAACATTTCTAGGTCAAATCTGCATCCAAAACCCCATAGAGATGAATGGGGCTTGTTTTCAGAGTGTAAATACAGTGGGAGGGGAGAAAAAAAAAAAATACGACCTAAAAGCCACATTGAATAGAGAGCCAAAATACGCAACGGACAATGTGGTTTTAGGATTTAGAATCCGATAATTATTCTGACACATGTTGTGTGGACGTGTCCCAAATCTACCATATAGTGTAAAACCCTGATGTGACTTTACCAGCAAAATCTAAATCCATGGAGCACGCACAATCCCCAGTGACCTGAAAAACTAAGTATTCAGGTATTCATCAGGTGTATGTATTAACTATAGAAACCGTGCTAACTACGGATCCACCATGCTGCCCCTGTCTATAGCGCCTCTCTAAAGTGCGGTACTACATGTCCTGTACTGCTCTTACATGTATTAGTGAGGTGCATGCAGTGATTGGTGGTCTATAGCGCCTCTCTACAGTACAGTGTGGTACTACATGTCCTATACTGCTCTTACATGTATTAGTGAGGTGCATGCAGTGATTGATGGTCTATTGTGCCTTCTGACAGTACAGTGCGGTTCTAAATATCCTGTGCTGCTCTTACCTGTATTAGTGAGGTGCATGCAGTGATTGGTGGTCTATCGCAGCTCTCCCCATTACACTGCAGTGCTACATGTCCAGTACTGCTATTACATGTATTAGTGAGGTGCACTAAGTGATTTTAGGTCTTTAGCACCTCTCTTCAGTACAGTTCTGTGCGGTTCTAAATTTCCTGTACTGCTCTTACATGTACTAGTGAGGTGCATGCAGTGATTGGTGGTCTATAGCTTCTCTCTACAGTACAGTGCGGTACTAAATGCCCTGTACTGCTATTACATGTATTAGTGAGGTGCACTCAGTGATTGATGGTCTATAGCACCTCTCTACAGTACAGTACGGTGCGGTACTACATGTCCTGTACTGCTCTTACATGTACTAGTGAGGTGCATGCAGTGATTGGTGGTCTCTAGCTTCTCTCTACAGTACAGTGCGGTACTACATGTCCTGTACTGCTCTTACATGTACTAGTGAGGTGCATTCAGTGATTGATGGTCTATAGCGCCTCTCTACAGTACAGTGCGGTACTACATGTCCAGTACTGCTATTACATGTATTAGTGAGGTGCATGCGGTGATTGGAGGTCTATAGCGCCTCTCTACAGTACAGTGCGGTACTACATGTCCTGTACTGATTTTACATGTGCCAGGATGAGCGGCTCCTTTGGGCACCAGAAAAGGACCCCATTTTCTTTTTTCTGGTACACTGTGTATAAAGTCCATGCCTCAATCTCCTGTCCTCCTCATAGAAAGTGATTTCCAGCTCCCAGCAGCTCTCTCTGATGTTATATGGAAGGACGTGCTTGATCTGGATTAATTATCTGCTTCATTTTCTCTCATTTGCATTATGTTGGTGACATGTTGGGGCCTTGGAGCCAATTACCAATTTTTCATTAAGTTATGGTTTCAACATACAATGATCACCCAGGAACTAATTTTGTATGATGAGGGACCATTGTACTTGAAATGCAACCTGGTTTCTATAATATTTTGCAGTGTTCACCAGATGCTCACAAAAAAAAAACAAAAAAAGCTCTTATGCTTTCTACAGAGATCTCAACTCACAAAATGAACATTTACTAGATGCAAAGGAGGAGAAAAAAATTAAAACCAATTAGTCGAATATTCACTCACCTTGAGCTTCTTGTTGAGTTTGCAGCAGTATCTGTAGAGCAATGCGAGGTTCAAAGGTCCAAAATCTGCATAGAAGCTGAAAGACAGGGGAGAAGGGGAAAAAAGTAATGAGACCTACGGAGGATTGAAAATCGGGAGGCTCCTGATGCAAACACCGCAAGTGTCCACAGATGCCCTTGTACCCAGTATATGCCAAAAATATGTCCATTTGGCACACGGTGGACGGCTGTGTCGGCAAAACTTTTTTGTTCACTGTCTAGGAAACCGTAGCCTGCTATCCCTTCTATACAGAGGAGCTGAGAAATCAAATACACCACAGGGCTATTTTTTTTTTCCTTTAAAGGGGTTGTCTCACTACATATATTCCTTTTACCTCAGTCCTATTTTCTTGGTTTCTCTTTTAATTCAGGGTTGTGTTTATTGGCTTCTACTAGTGCTATAGAAAAGGTTCCGCACACCTAGGTTTCATAGGATGGTGGGTGCATTCGTGGAAGAGACAAAGTCTCGTAATAACATAAATAGAGAACCACTGCACACCAAAAGGAATTGTTGCAATATATCAAAGATTTATCCAAAGCAGTAGTGAAGACCGGATCAAAATCAAAAGAACAATTTCTTGTGTATACATTCAATAAATGTATCTTTTACACCTATGACCATGGAAAGAATAGTGTAATCAGATGTCGGATTATACGACGTTTCGGCGTGCAAGCCTTTATCAAGTACATCTAAAGGAGTAATGTAAGCTATATATAGAGCGCCAAGGGGCATGGGATATGCAGAGGTCACAAGTAAATAACGATGGTAGTCATCAGAGTGTATATGCGTGATGGGGGAAACCCCCGTGGAAATGGTGCGCTGCTTATGGGATGTTGCATAGGACGAGACGCTCATCTCTTCCTTCCTCGGACATCTCGTCCTATGCAACATCCCATAAGCATTCCAAAAACACCAACCTTGCAACCATACTGCACTAATATAACACCTTTATTGTATACCCCTTTTAGCATTGGGTCCCATGAAAATGGTGTGCGTTTTTTTTTCAATAATATATTTATATTTGCCGCAACCACCCAGGGGGCATCAGGTTCATATTGTGTTTTTCAGAAAAAAAAATTTGGCAAAAACTATACGTTTATTTGGCTATATTGCTTTTAATCTTATGGAGGAAGGGATCCTCCTTTTTGGGTTTTTCTTGCCCCCCGCCCCCTCCCAGCTTGTTACATCAGTGCAAATGCTTCAAGTTGGTGTTTTTTATTTTTCTCTCTGGTTTATGGGGTCGGTTGACCCAATGAGAAGTCTAAATTTTGGGCTTTTTGAGAGGAAAGATAGCGTAAAGGCCCCACCCCCCTTGAGATCCCTTTGTAAGCCGGGGGGCTTAAGCATTTTTTGATAAAAAAGTGTGAAAAAGAATCTCAAAATTTTTTTCTTTGATGAAGTAGCATAAATGTTCTTTAGGGTTTCCTGATTGTTTAGCCCTTTTAGCATTTGGTTTGTCCTGATAATGGTGTGTTTATATTATTATTTATTAATTCACAAAACCACACATATAACATTATATATCCCCAACCCATGCCAGGGGCCCCCCCAGGTTCCATTGTGTTTTCAAAAAGTTTTTTTTTGTGCAGAACAAAAGTTGTATTTGGCAATATTTTTTTTAATTATATAGGGAGGAAGGGAGCCTCCCTTTTTATTTTTTGCACCCCCCCCCACCCCAAGCTTGTTTAAAACCAGTGAGTATGGTTGTAAGGTTGGGCTTTTTTTTTTTTTCTCTCTGGGTTTTGAAGTCTTGACCCAAAGAGAAGTCTGAATTTGGCTCTATTGAGAGGTAAAGATAGAGTAGGACCCCCGCCCTTTGGAACCCGTTGTAGCCCGGGTGGCTTAAACATTTTTTTTAACAAACAGTGAACTAAAATCTCAAAGTTTTTTTCATGTATGATAGATAGCATAAAGTTTTTAAGGTTTCATTTAAAGTTTGAAGGAAGGCCCCGCCCAAATGAATTGTTTAAAATGTTTTTATTTTAAATGGGCCCGATGTATGAAAGTGGTTTTTGTGCGTTTTATAAATGGGTGTAAAGTCCCGGCCCCTCGCCTGTGTGTTTCCCGCCCTTACCTAATTAGGCGCTAAGTAAAGCACCAAACATGTATAAAAGGTTATAGATAGGTGGATTAAAAAGGGAAATCAGTGAATAGAAACTAGGGCTGATCCTGCTTGGTGGACCACAGGTCCGCAAACCCTTTTGTGCCAGCTCTTGCTGTTGTAGAAAAAAGGGTGAGAGCAGCAAAATTTTTAAAGTAGTAAAAATAAAAAATCTAAACAACAACATCAGTGGTTTTTTTTTAATGTAAAATTAGTTTAAGATTCTATGAATTTTAAATACATTTTATAGGAGATATTTTTATATTTTTGGGATATTATATATTTTTATATTAATCTATATGATAACATTTTTTCATTAAATTTAAATAATTAAATTTCATACAGTTTGATAATTATCAGAAATTCCTTTTTATTATTGTACTGGTGGAAGTTGAGAAATATTGGACATTTTTGCCCCTTACAGCAAATCCAGCTCCACTGCGACTCCTCAGGCTCAGGCAGATCACATTGAGATAGGTCTGCCTGTCCGAGCAGTAATGCGCCTAGTTTGGCCAAACCACATTCATATATGTGTCTAATATTATGAGTGTGGTGCGACGCCCCCAGAACACCCCCTCAATGTTCGGCGCATTTGAAAGTGTTGAGTCTTACGAACAATGCGCCTGACACATTCATTAGGTGCATTAGACATCGTAGCCGCTCAGTGAGGTGCATTGTACACCAGAAAAAGGGTGAACAACACTTTCATACATGTCGCCCTATGTGCCTATAGCCCCATCATTGTAAGTTCAAACGACTGCCACTCATTTGTATGGCCAGTCCACAAAGTACACAGGGGATTTTTCACACCATGTATTGGTGTCTCTCTGTCGCTGTCTCTGACATCATGTCCTCTCTCTATCTCCAACTAAACCTCACCAAAACCGAACTTCTTGTTTTTTCCCCCAACCTGTGCTAACCAACCCCCATCAGGGTGCTAATGCTCTCTCAGTGTGTGCATCACCAAAACCCTAGCATATCCCCAAGTCGATTGCTAAGTATTAAACAATGACTTGAGGCCTTAAAGGGGCTTGTCTCACTACATTGATTTTAGTCTTTACCTCAGTCCTGTATTCTTGGTTTCACTTTGAATTGAGCGTTTCACTGTGCGTGTACTATGCTGCCAGTTGAAGGCCAGGGCTGTAGCTATAGCAACATGCTGGCAGCCAATTCAGGTAGACCAAACAGTCTGTAGCTATAGCGACCCTGAAATCTATGCATCCCATACAAAGAGGGATATCTAGGAATCGGTAGGACACTGTTAATGACATATATTGCAAAGTACTTGTTTGCATAATCGTTAACATAATAAGCAAATCCTTGTATGTGAGACAACCTCTTTAATACTGGCTAACACCGACTGAAGTCCCGCGGAGTCGATTGCTATATCTTATCAACTGACTTGTCCCCTTGAGAGCCTTAACAACCGTGCGTAACGACTTTACGACTTCACAACGCAGTAAATTATGTACCCCCCAGATGAAGTAAAAGGGTCCCCCAAGTAAGTTATACCCCCCCAGAAGTGTTATTACTTATAGACACTCCCAGTAGGTAGGGTCCTGTAGTTTGTATGTCCCCCAGCAGTTTATATAGGCAGTTATATTGATCCCTCAGCAGTATACTATGGGCAGTTATAGGGTCCCCCTAGCAGGTATATGGCAGGTTATGGGTCCCCTACAGTAATGGGCAGGTTATGGGTCCCCTAGCCAGGTATATGGCAGGTTATGGACCCCCAGTAGGTATATAGCAAGTAGTGGATACCCCGTAGTATATATGCGAGTTATTGATCCCCCAGCAGTAATGGGCAGTTGTGTTATGGTCCCCTAGCAGGTATATGGGCAGGTTATGGGTCCCCCCGTAGTATAGAGGCAGTTTAGTTCCCCCAGCAGTATATAGATAGCTTAATAGGGCCCCACAGCACGTGTATCTTAGGAAGCTTATAGCCCACAGCACATATGTAGGTAGATTATAGCGCTCCCTGCACGTATACAGTAGATAAAGCCCCTCCACCTGCACATATAACAGTAGATAATGTCCCCCCCTGCACATAATACAGTAATATAGCCACCTCCCTGCACATATAAAGAGTAATAATAGTCCCTGCACATATAACAGTAGATAATAGTGCCCCCCCCCCCCCGCTCACATATAACAGAAATAATTAGCCCCCTTCCATGCACAAATAACAGTAGATAGATAAGCCTCCCCTGCATATCTGACAGAATATAATAGCCCCCTCCCTGCACATATAACAATAGATCAGAGCCCTCCTCCCTTGCACAATAATAGATAATAGCCCCCCCACCCTGCACAAAAAACAATAGATATAAGGCCCCCTCCCTCACAATAACAATGGATAATACCCCCTTCCCTTGCACATATAACATTGATAAAGCCCCCCTCCCTGCACATATAACAATTGATAAAAGCGCCCCCCCTCTGCACATATAACAATGAATAATAGCCCCCTTCCTTGCACATATATCAATAGATAAAACCCCCCTCCCGGCCATATCATAGATAATAGCCCCCCTCCTGCACATATAACAATAATAAAACCCCTCCCCTGCTCATATAACAATATATTAAAGCCCCCCTCCCTGCACATATAACAGTAGAAAATAGCCCCTACCTGCAAATATTACAATAGATAATAGCCCCCAGCATGAATAGAGACAATAAAAGTAAGACAATGACAGTCACTCCACCTACTCGCTCCGCCCTGTCCGGTCGCTGTTCCCGGTCTTTTCTTCGCGGGGGCTGACGTCACCAAGCGCGCGCAGGGCAGCGTGATTACGCGCACACCCCCGTGCACAACCGGCGCGCACAGAGCCGCATCTTCGGCTCCTAGTACTCTCGGAGCCCTGCTCCGCTGAAGTCATCTCAACTGTATGTCCGTCCGCTGACGCACATACAGTTTAGTCCGCCACCTACGCGCTGCCAGTCGTCCAAGGTCCTAAGCGCTTAAGCCGATAGCCTTAGCGACTGGTAGCTCTGAGGACCCTAACGCACGGCGGCGGAATAGCGCGGCGCCGGGACTACTAGGCAGCAGGCCCGATGCTTGGGGTTATTCCTAGAACACTGAAATCTTGACCTTCACCCAGATATCCAATCCCTTGCCCCGCTCCTGTCACTGCACCTCAAGACATCATCCAGAATCCGTCCTTTTCTCACTGTGGAAACCAACTAACACCTCATTGTTGCTCTTATTCATTCTCGTCCTTGAACCTACTGTAAACTCCTTGCCTTATCGTCCCTCCCTCTCTGTAAACTCTACCCCTCTCCAATCTATCCTGAATGCAGCAGCCAGGCTTGTCTTTCTCTCCACCGCTATACCTGATGCCTCACCACCAGTGTCTGTCACTCGCACTGTTTGCCCATCCATACAGAATACAGCATAAACAATCACTCTCACTCATAACGCTCTTCCACAGGCTGCACCCAACAATTAATCTCCCTCCCTCATCCGCTGTCTACCACCCTGCCCTCTCTCTTCCGCTTCAGCTACGGACATCAAACGTACAGACTACAATCATCGAACCTCCCATGCCCGTCCTTCAAGATTTGCACGTGCTGCACCCATTCTCTGGAACATCCTACCAAGTACCATCAGGCCACAACCCCACTTCGCAGTTTTAAGAGTGTCCTGAAAACACATCTTCTCGGCAGGCCTACCAAAACATAATTGTTAACCCCCCACCTTCTAGTCACACACAATGTCACTCCTAAACAGGCACTCACAGCACTTATGCTGTAATATAGATGTACAGTCCATGTGGCAGGTTCACCAATGTTTTATGTAAACCTCCCATATTTATAAAAGCCTGGCTCCCATTGTAAAATTTAGCACTTCTCCCCCTTTTTTTTTTTTTTTTTTTGTTTCCCAGCACCCTCTTAGATGTAACTCTGCGAGCAGGCCCGCACACCTTGTGTCTCACCTGTAAGTTAGCTTCACTAGGTGTAATGTCAGGTCTTTTATCGTAATTATACCCTCTACAGTTGTAAAGTGCTCGAAATTGTTGCGCTATATAAAATAAAGATTATTATTATTATTGTGCATTTTTTTCAGACACTCACACACACACACACACACACACACACCACAACACACACACACAACACTCACACACACACACACACACACACACACACACACACACCCGAACCCACCCACCCCCCTAATGTCTCTATAGACCGGAGGGGGGGGGGGGTGAAGAAAAAAAAAAAAGACTTATTACCAGCTGTCGGGAAGGTATTAAAGGGGTTTTCTCGCTACAAAGATCATATCTCTAATGATGGGGACAGTAAAACTAAGCGCTTTTGTAATTGGGTTGCTTTACCCAAGTCATTAAGTATAGTGGATATGAACTTTACTGTGCATCTATAACTTTTTTCTGCAGCTGCTGGTCGGGACCCACCTCCTTTTCTGTGATTGGCTGGCTGACATTTCATTCAGCCTGTTGGGACACGCCCCCTGCACTGTGATTGGCTGGCTGACATTTCATTCAGCCTGTTGGGACACGCCCCTGGACAGGATCTGTCCCCCCCAGACACGCCCCCCTGCGCTGCGATTGGCTGCCTGCACACTCCGTTTACTCCCCTCTGAGCTGTTAAAACCAAAAGTGAAAACCAGCTATGTGAGAGGGCTGCTGGCTCTATACTCATCTCCCAGCACTAGGGTGAACAATCTGGGTAATTACTGACTGTTTAACTTATAGAGCCCTTCATATAACACAGTCATATCCTGTGCTCCCTCCATATTACACAATAAATTTTGCCCTCCTGCCCTGATAACAGAGGGGGAGGAGGGGCAGTGTGCATTCCTCACATGTGTTTCATCAGTTCAGGCTGTGTGTAGAACGGTTTATAGCACAACAAGGAGCTAGTGGAGCCTGAAGCTGAAGGCTCTGCAGACACGAGAAGCATGCAGGAGGCTGCAGAGCTATCCTCTCCAGACACCCTTCCCCTTCCACTGCACACACAGAATGATGATGTCACAGCTCTTCAGTGGGGAAGAGAGACACGCCCCTGGGATTTGAAATTGAATCTCATAGAATTAGCTCAAGAGCACGAACACTTCAAATGATAAAACCCCTTTAAAGTATTATAACTATTAATAATTTGTTCTATTTTCTTACAGGATGCTATTTTTTTCAAATACTACAAAAGTACTTACTGCAACGTGTTATGGGAGGATATCGGAAATATATAAGGAGGGGTGGTTGGAGAGGAGGGGGGGTGGGTGAAAGGGAAAGTTGATCAGGAATAAGGGGAAGTAAAAAGGAGGAAACCTGACGACCTGAGAGGTGAGGGTGGGGCGGCCCAGTTTGTGATTTTTGTCCGCTCCCTTTCATCACAATACATCCTGCCTAGCAATGCATTCCTCGAGGCCCCGGTCACATTCTCTGGACAGATGAGCGCCGCATTACTATCTGCGCGGAGGGCTCCGCTCACTGAAAGCCGTTCATTTACGATGCAGTCACGAAACAGAAAAACTACAGGAAGATTGAAGAGGCCCCGAATATTCTGTGGTAACTCCCTTTAGGATAAAGCAATCTGCACCACAAATATCCGCTCCCTCCATTGCCGTCTGTGTAATCAATGGCGTCACATGTGAAGCTGGAGGTGACCTCCATTATCTGCCAGACACATTTCGGCGCGGCGCTCCATCTTCCTGAACATATCGGCAGCATTGGGGGAATAGCAGCAATTTCAAATTGGATGTTTTCCTTTACAAACACCTGGAACCAGTGACCGGATCGGACTCTTCTCCATATCGGTCTCTTTGAGCTCCTGAACGGCGGTGACACGAAACGCGGCGAATCTGCCCTTTTTGCTGCTGCTTTCCATGTTGGATCTCCCAGTCTCCGGTGCTTGGTGTCTCTGAGGTTTCAGAGGCGACTGCTCCAAATTATTATTATTATTTATTTTACAGCGCCCTTGATTACTGGGCGCTGTACATTTGAGGCGCGTACATAAATAACATTGGTCAAACAATTACAAAGTGACAGTAAGTGACTAACAACAGGTACAGAGGGAGAGAGGGCCCTGCCCGTGAGGGCTTACAGTCTACAGCAGGGGTGTCAAACTGCGGCCCTCCAGCTGTTGGGAAACTACAACTCCCATGATACCCACGGTTATAGATTATACAAATGCATGATGGGAATTGTAGTTTCCCAACAGCTGGAGGGCCGCAGTTTGACACCGGTGGTCTACAAGGAAGGTGAAGGGCAGAATGAGTTTGGGGGTGGAGCAGTGCAACGGGGTTAATGTTGGTTATAGGCTCCTGAAGAGATGGGTTTTCAGGTTACGTTTGAGGCTAGTGTGAGAGGGGGAGAGTCTGAGGTGTTGGGGCAGTGAGTTCCAGAGTGTGGGGGAAGCACGAGAGAAGCCTTGGAGACGGTTGTGTGAGGAGCTGATAAGAGGAGAGCGGAGAAGAAGGTCCTGTGAGGAGCATCCAAATGATGTTGCACGGTATCGACACGTCCATACAGCCTCCGCCATGAGAAGGGAGCGATGATCCGAGGTCTCCACCACATCTTCCGCAGGAACGTCACCAACACCAAATTTCTTCTTATTACAAGCGAATCAGTGAGCCAATAGTTTGGCACCATGAAGTCGCCGCACAATCCTGTACACCACTGTCCTGAGGAGAAGTCAGTGACCGAGTGACGGGCATGGGGGAGTCGCATCTGGAAGTCGAAACACTGCAGTGACAGTCTAGCCCAGGCATCCTCAAACTGCGGCCCTCCAGCTGTTGGGAAACTACAACTCCCATCATTCCCACTGCTCTAGATTATATAAATGCATGATGGGAGTTGTAGTTTCCCAAAAGCTGGAGGGCCGCAGTTTGAGGATGCCTGGTCTAGCACTCCAACATGGAGACCCTCTCAGCTTGGGGAGCACATTGCACGTGGTTTAGTTCAGATTGCTTCATCCTAGTATTACAGAATATTAGAGCCTTTTCCCAGTAAATCTCCCTGCACAGCACTTCCTCAAGCTACAATGGCCTCAGGATATATTTTCAACATATAATGTTCTTCCCAGTACATTGAGATGTAGCTTCAACATACAATGTCCCAGACACTAATCCAACCAATCATGAACATTTTGCTTGTAAAACCTATTAGGGAGGTGCATGCAGTGATTACTGGTCTCTAGCATCACTCTACAGTACAGTGCCGTACTACATGTCCTGTACTGCTCTTACATGTATTAGTGAGGTGCATGCAGTGATTGGTGATCTATAGCGCCTCTCTACAGTACAGTGCGGTACTACATGTCCTGTACTGCTCTTACATGTATTAGTGAGGTGCATGCAGTGATTGATGGTCTATAGCACCTCTCTACAGTACAGTGCGGTACTAAATGTCCTGTATTCTCTTACATGTATTAGTGAGGTGCATGCAGTGATTGCTGGTCTATAGCATCTCTCTACAGTACAGTACTACATGTCCTGTACTGCTCTTACATGTATTAGTGAGGTGCATGCAGTGATTGCTGGTCTATAGCATCTCTCTACAGTACAGTACTACATGTCCTGTACTGCTCTTACATGTATTAGTGAGGTGCATGTAGTGATTAGTAGTCTATGGCGCCTCTCTACTGTGCAGTCCGATACTACATGTCCTGTACTGCTCTTCCATGTATTAGGGAGGTGCATGCAGTGATTGGCGGTCTATAGCTCCTCTCTACAGTACAATGCGGTACTACATGTAAGAGTAGTTCAGGACATGCATTAGTGAGGTGCATGCAGTGATTGGCGGTCTATAGCGCCTCTACAGTACAGTGCGGTACTACATGTCCTGTACTGCTCTTACATGTATTAGTGAGGTGCATGCAGTGATTGGCGGTCTATAGCGCCTCTCTACAGTACAGTGCGGTACTACATGTCCTGTACTGCTCTTACATGTATTAGTGAGGTGCATGCAGTGATTGGCGGTCTATAGCGCCTCTCTACAGTACAGTACTACATGTCCTGTTCTGCTATTACATGTATTAGTGAGGTGCATGCAGTGACTTGTGGTCTACAGCTGCTCTCTACAGTACAGTGCGGTACTACATGTCCTGTACTGCTCTTACATGTATTAGTGAGGTGCATGCAGTGATTGGCGGTCTATAGCGCCTCTCTACAGTACAGTACTGCATGTCCTGTTCTGCTATTAAATGTGCCAGGATGAGCAGCTCCTTTAGGCACCAGGTGAGGGCCCCATTTTCTGGTACATTGTGTGTAAAGTCCATGACCCACAGAAGCTCCTGTCCTCATCTTCGAAAGCGATTTCCAGCTTCCAGCAGCTCTCTCTGAAGGACGCCCTTTATCTGGACTAATCCGCTGCAGAACTAAAATTGTCATTCTGCATTCTGTTGGAGTTTTTTCTTTTGATTTTTTTTTTTACTGTAGATTTTTATTGAAATTTTCTATCCATAGAAGGAGGTTACTACATTGTGCCTTATAGTCCGGAGCGGTATACATAATTTTTCAAGAGCAGAGTATGAGATGAAAGCTGCGCGGTCATCTGTCGTCAAGGTCAACAAAGCTTCATTAACCTGGCCCATAGGGCCTCATGTCCGATAACTGTCCAACAGTGAAACTGTATTGCTCATAGCAACAAATCGTCAGTCAGCTTCAATCCCATATTCTGCTCGACGCTTAAAGGGGTTGCGAGTCAGAAAAATCCTATTAAAAAACAAAACCTTATACTCGTGTTCCGCCAGTCCCAGCACCGAGACTCCCCGATATTCGGTTGATAGGTGGTCACAGCCTAACATTCGTCGCTGCAAACGCGGATTGGCTGCTGCAGTGACGAGCCCAGAAAGTAAAACAGAGGACCAGAGAGGCACCTGGAGGTTAAAGGGGTTTTCTCGCTACACAGAGAATATCTCAGGATAATGGGGACAGTAAAAATAAGCACTTTTGTAATTGGGTTAAATTACCCAAGTCACTTACTATAGCAGATATGAGCTTTACTGTGCATCAATAGATATTTTTGCAGCTGCTAGTCGGGACACACCCCCTTTTCTGTGATTGGCTGGCTGACATCTCATTCAGCCTGTTGGGATACACCCCCTGCGCTGTGATTGGCTGCCTGCACACTGTGTTTACTCCCCTCTGAGCTGTTAAAACCGAAAGTGAAACCGGCTATGTGAGAGGGCTGCTGGCTCTATAGTCATCTCCCAGCACTAAGGTGAATGATCTGGGCAATTACTGACTGTTTAACTCATAGATCCCCTCATATAACACAGTGTTACATCCTGAGCTTGCTCCATATAACACAATCTTAGTCTCAGAGGGGGAGGAGGGGGTGGGGCAGTGTGTATTCCTCACATGTGTTTCATCAGTTCAAGCTGTGTGTATAACTGGTTATAGCATAGCAAGGAGCTTGTGGAGCCTGGAGATGAAGGGTCTGCAGACACAAGAGAACACTGCAGGAGACAACCTTCCCCCTTCTACTGCAAATACAGAATGATGAGGTCACAGCTCTTCAGTGAGACACGCCTCCTGGGAGGAGAGACACGCCTCCTGGATTTCAAAACCAATCTCATAGAATTAGCTGAAGAGCATACACTTCAAACAAAACCCTTTAACTCAATTCTTTTTAAGGCCATGTTCAACGGCTTAATGCGGGCGTAATTACGCCCGCAATTACGCGTGTGGACGGGGCGGGCGGGAGCGGGGGTAAAGGGGCCGGTACTTCGCCGGCCATGACATCACTGCTGCGGTGGTAACGCGTAGAAAGTGCAGTGAATTATCTCCCCGCCGCGGATTCGCCGGGCGGGGAGAGGAGACGTAATCGCAAGTTCTCATGAGAAACCTTGAATACCGATAATGATGGCCGTTTTAGAACGCCCGGTAATTGACGCACTTCGGCGCGTTAATACGGACCAGAATTACTGAAGAGCCCATTTTAAAGCCGTGTGAACATGGCCTTAGAGGAGCCGACCACCGCCTTTAATTGAACAGGTTCAAGAGGGGCATTTTACTAAGTCCTGGAGATTCTGGACCCTTGTTCTTCAATATTATTTCTTATATCTGGACTCAAAGGATTTTTTTCACCCTGTCCTTCACCTAAGAAGGGGATTTACCTTCCTGTCGATTAAAGTGTTAGAAGAAAGGAAACAAAACCAGAGAGTCTGGAATGGACTTAGGACTTTTTTTTTTTTCTAACAACTAGACAACCCCTTTAATCCCGCATCACAACCTCTTAGGACAGCAAGCTCCATAGTGCACCGCTCTTACAGTAAAGAATCTCCTTCTAGAATAATGCGAAAGCTTCCTTCTTTTAGACAGAGGATGCGCCCGTTGTGTTATATGAACAGATCACGCGAAAGCTCTATGTACTATCCATTTACATAGAGGGGCACCTTGTTACTCGTCATTAGTTTCAGTTTGGCACAACCTTTTTCATACTCCACTTGCTTTCCAGAGCATTTTTGCCAAAAGGAAGTAGGTAAATTGAATTCCTCCTTTCCAGCCCCCCCAAAAAATCCACATTTTCTAAGGCATTTTATGCAGGAACAAGGTTGTATCTACTAAATAAACATGTAAAAGTCATATATATATATATAAATATATATAATATATATGTATATATATATATATATATTATATATTAATTATATATAATAATATATATATATATATATATATATAGTTGAGTAGAGGAGTGCGGGAAGATGCAACACCATCAGCTGCTAACCCCGACCTAGCAAGAGGACGGCCACTTCTAGAGGTGCTGGAACGGGTTACTCCTTAGCTCAATGTACAAAGTCTTTGGCCTTCTACACCCCAAATGTTACAGGGCAGCTCATGAAACATGACCGAATGGAGATCTACATTAGCACGTGGGAGCGCTACGTCAAGACTAACATGGCTGAGCGGGCACACGCCTCCGGGGTCACCACACCAACAGGTTCCAGCACCCACAAGCAGCGGCGAACACTCCATACGTGACGAAACAAACAGGAGATGGTGGAGACGTGGTGCTAGAGGAAAGCGAGAAATCTTTAACAAATTTTTTTTTTTGTATTTCACTAGGGCCACATGAGCTGCTGGTTTTTTTTTTTTTTTTTACACGCAGGGGACACCCCCGTTAGGTTTCCTGTCCATCCTCCACCAATATCCCCAATTGTTTTTCAGCTGTAGTTTTATCCAGGACATAACTGTACACTTCACTTCCTCTGCCCAAGTGCATGACCTTACATTAATTCACATTAAACTGTGACAGGTCACCACCCAAGCCTCTGGAAATCAAATTATCCTCATCTTGGCCGATTTTACAGATTTCCCAATACTTGTTTCCGGTCATACCAGTATGAACATTTACAACCATCTATAGCAGAGAAAGCATGAGGAAGTGAAATGGACGTGGAAGCTTGCAAATTAAATTATAAACATTTCACCATCACGAAAAATTCAGCACCATTCTTGTTATAGCTGCTCCCTTCGTGATCCATAGTGCACAGCTAGTCTCCAGGGGATCCAACCAGAGACGAGAGCTTCTCAGTCCTGACCGCCTATGCTCAGACATCACCTCTCTTCTCAGGCAGCTACCGTCAGTCTCTTACCTGCTTAGTAATCACACACACTCACGGCCGAGCGAGTGTGCAACCCCAGGTGCTGTCATTCTGCGCCGGTCCTCTGTACGCGGGCTGTTCTACAGCCTCAGGCTCCCACTCCCTGCGCAGGCCGCGTGCGGCGCTACGGCCTCGGGCTCCCACTCCCTGCGCAGGCCGCGTGCGGCGCTACGGCCTCCCACTCCCTGCGCAGGCCGCGTGCGGCGCTACGGCCTCCCACTCCCTGCGCAGGCCGCGTGCGGCGCTACGGCCTCGGGCTCCCACTCCCTGCGCAGGCCGCGGGCGGCGCTACGGCCTCGGGCTCCCACTCCCTGCTCATGCAGTGGGCAGGATTCAAGGCTACATAGCTCTAAAGGGTTAATCGATAAGCAAAGAAACTAGCGCCTGTGCTGCTGCTAAGACACAGCAAGAAGGGATGTTGCCATCCCTACCACTGCTAGAGCAGAGAGATTATCAGTATTCTAGGAAAGTTTGTGTACACAAACAGGAGATAAGAACTGCTCGAACTCTGAAGGGAAGCAAAATCAGAACAGCAATGTATTTGGTAATAGTCTTTAGTTACCTCTGTAGACATGTTTAAAGCCAGTGAATGTAGTGAGAGTGCCCCGTTAATTAAAACACTTAAAAAGAGATGCATTTAAAAAAATGCAAGTGCCAAAAAATGCAACATGTGAACCCAGCCTTATAAATTCCCCAGTTTATCAAAAAACATTCCATTGATCTGCATCAGCCGGAAATCAATGACCGGTCTCTGTTCACGTTCGACCTATTATTTCCCCTGTGACTTAATAAATTATTTATTGCTTTATAAACACATAAATCAGGTCACACTGGAAACAAACAATGAAATAAAGTGACCTGACAGGACGCCTCCCCTTTGACGCCAAGCAATAAAGACAACTTAATGACCCGGCTCCGGATCCCTCACACCTCATTATTAGTGTAGGTGTGAACGGTTTAATTGAAATATGTTTCCAAGTGAAAGCAACAGTAAAGGGGAACAAAACCAAATGCATAGTGTATGCTATGGCCTTGTTGTATACAGCACTGACCACATGGATGTTGCAGTGATAAAGGGGAACTTAAAGGGGTTGTCTCACTACATTGATTCCTCTTCCCTCAGTCCTGTTTTCTTGGTTTCACTTTGAATTCAGGGGCATGTTTACTGGCTTCCACTAGGCTGCAGTAGAAGTCAGGTCTGTAGCTATAGCGACCAGTGCTGGCAGCCTATCAGGATAGATCAAACAGGTCTGTAGCTATAGCAACCAGTGCTGGCAGCCTATCAGGAGAGATCAAACAGGTCTGTAGCTATAGCGACCTGAGGAGCTGATTCAGCCCATACAAGAGGGGATATCTAGGAATAGGTAGAACACTGTTAATGGACATATACTGCAAAGTGACTTGTTTTTGCAAGATCTTCTACATAAGCAATCCTTGTAGTGAGACGACCCCTTTAACACTAAGGCAGTTGCGTCAGAATTCTGCCAATTTGTGCCAAAAATGATGGCGTACCCGCTTTACACCACATTTGTGTGTGTTAGACCGTTTCTAGACACTTCTGCGCCATGTCCGAAAAAAAGGGCATGGGTGAGCCTGCAATGCGGCGCACAAAAATGTTGGTGCAGTTAGTGGCATAGAGTAAGCCAACTTTAAAAAAGGTGTAAAGTAAGACTAAACTGTTCTAACCTGCACCAGATCCATCAACAGTATAATAAATGTGGCGCATTGTAAGACTCTAGTCTACAGTTACTGCAAGTTACGCAGGATTGATAAATCTGCCCCATAGCGTGTACTGTGCGCTTGTAATATACAGCACCCACCATAATGACCACAGGGACATAATGCTAAAGGGGAGCCCAACATGTAGTGTATGCCATGTGCCTTTAATATACTGCAGTGAACTCTGGGATGTCGTCCTATAGGTGCCTGTATGGTGGGTGAGTTCAGTATCCTTGGCCCATTCCTCAGACGTTCGTGCATCCTTAGGCCATGTTCAAAAAAGCTTAAAATTGAATATTTCGGTCCGAATTAAACCCCCGGGGGGGGCGCAAATTTCAGCTGGAAACGTCCCCTCTTACGGAATCCACAGCTCTCATAAAACTAGGGTTACGTCTCCTCCCCTGCTCGCGAATCCGCCGCGGGGGTGATAAGTACATGTGAATTACACGGCGTATACCGCCCGGTAATGCAGGTCAAGGGGCCGGGGAGGGGCCGCTTTCCCGCCCCCGGCCACACGGCAAAAGCGGGGGGGTTAAAAAACGCCCCGAATAAGCCGTGTGAACCTAGCCTTATGCTGCGCAGCATCTCTGTTGCCCGGTCTCCTGGCTTCCCCCTAGGACGCATGGTCGCCCTTAGTGATGTAAGGGGCTGGCACACACCACCCAGCTTTCCCAGCTATGACCTGCTACCCGATAGACACTTTACTAGTGTCTGAGCCATTTCCAGCGCGCCTCTTCTCAGTTCTGAGCCCAACTTGTTTTTGACCTCTGTCCCACCCGCCCCGACCTTCTGCCGGTTACCTGACCATGAAAGTCTTCTGCACCTTCTGTCTACCTCTCTGGTACCTCACCTGTACCTCAGCTGTCACGTAGGTGATCACCTCAGGGGGAGCAACATGGGAGTTCCCTGTGGCAAAGCAGCAGATCCCTGTGTGTATGAACTGATCTTTGTGGTGATCCAAAGCCAAAACTGAAAGGTAACCCAATGACTCCCGGCTGTCGTGACGTTCGTCCTCTGAGCCTCATTTCACTCAAATTATAAAAGGATTTGCTATATAAAGAGCGTCACTTCCACTATTCCCAATGAGGACATTTTTTTGCTGATTACACAGGATCGTATCCCAAAAAATCATTGGGGCAGATTTATCAGTCCTGTGTAACTCTTAGGGTTTGTCCCCCCCGGCCAGTTTCTCAGCCGCATTAACAGACTGTTTTTGGTTTTGAAAGCCGACTGTCAACCTTTTACATGGACCTCTATGGAAAATCCGTGCAGCGGTCCCCACTGCACGGATTTTCCGCCGGACTTTTGTTTTTGCACCGCTGGCAGCCCGAAAAACATTTAACATGTTCATTCTTCTGCCCGGTTTTCGGGCGGAACATGAACATGTGGGTGCAAAAGGGGACGACTTTAATCAGCAACGATAAGCCGCCCCCCCTGCGCGCCAAAAACAGAGCAAAATACCGTTCGGATTTTCCAATGCCGCGTAAACAGCCCCTTAGACAGTGTAAAGTTACACAAGACAATCTTGTAAGGTTTTGTCTCACTACATTAATTCCTCAGTTCTGTTTTCTTGGTTTCACTTTAATTCGGGGGCGTTTTTCCCTGGCTTCCACTAGCTCAGTAGAAGCCAGGCTGTAGCTATAGCAAACCATGCTGGCACCAAATCAGGAGAGCAAAAGGCTAAAGCAAAAAACCAGTGCTGCACCATCGAGAGACAAACAGTCTGTGCATTACCTGAGGACAATGAAACCCAAACAAGGGGAAATCCAGGTGGACACTGTTAATGGACACAATTGCAAAGTCTTGTTTTTGCAAGATCTTTAACATAAAAAGCAGCGATCCCTGTAGTGAGGCAACCCCTTTAACTTTACACCAATTTGAAGTAGGCTTCCTTTATGCCACCAACTGCGCCACAATTCAGGTGCATAGTGTTGCACATTAAGCCACGCCCCTTTTTTGCGAGATCACGCCCTTTTGTCAGACAAGGCACAGAAGTGTTTATAAACTGTCTAAAATACATAGAGGTGGTGTGAAGCAGGTAAGGCCTCATTTTTGGCACAAATGGAGACCGAAGTATATTGCAACTGCCTTGATAAATATGCCCCATTATCTATAGTTTTTTACTTCGTCCTCCGCATTTGCTGGAGTAAAATTCTCTTCTTCTAACTTCAGGCATAGAAAATTTGGGGGTTGACAAAAACCCCGGGAATAAAGGGTGGGCCCTTTTCAAAAAGAGGTAAATGCTGTTAAAGGGGGTTTCACTGGACCAGAGATTGTCATACTTTCTCTCAACCCCAGTTTCCATTGCCAAGACCCATTCATTTCCCTTCATCCAAAAAAAAAAAAAAAATCACCTTTAGAGTTGATATTATAGGAGATGTCCCTGGAATCAGAGCAGGGTTCTCCCAGCAGAGTCACATCTCCTGGACACAATATAATTCTGGGTTCACGTGCGTGCACACACACACTTACGTGCACACTTTAATGATGCAGTTTTTGGACCAAACAGAAAACAAACCAAAAGACAAGTTGAATTTATAATCCAAAAGGAGATTATAGGCCGTGCAGTGCTTCATGGAAATTACGCAATAAATCCACAGCAAATCTGTCACCGAATAAAAGGGTGCTCCCATCTCACACTGTGATGGCATGCTCATTAATAAGTCAAAGTGCAAAAAGTGCTGACCCCTGAGCTTCACCCCACCCCTATCCCTGGCCTCTCAGTCTTGGTACAGAAAAGAGTCAGATTGCGCACTACTCCCCTGTACTCGATAGGCCATAGAACAGAATGGGAAATACAGCAAGGGGAAAACCGGTTTTCCCCCCCAACACTTTCAAGGGCCTGTTCCCAAGATAGGTGTGGCTCCTAGAGGTGGGGTCCACACCTATCACACGGATTTATGCTATGGATATGATAGTAAAGCAAATCATTTTGTGGTTTTTGCGCCCTCAGACAGAGGCACGAGAAGAAACGAGCTAGCTCCTCTCCTCTATCATATCACCCTATATATCACAGAGCTCAGGCTTTTCCCTCTCTACCAAAACCCTATAAATTTCAGAGCTCCCTTCTCCTCTCCCCCAACTATAACCCTATATATCACAAGTCATCCTCTCTCCATCCATAAACCCTATAAATTACAGAGCTCAGCCCTCTCCCTCTATCATATAACCCTATAATCCAAGCTCACTCCTCTCCTCTATCATAAACCCTAAACACAGAGCTCAGCTTCTCCCCTATCATTAAAACCCTAAAACAAGAGCTCAGCCCTCCCTCTACAAAACCCCCATAATCACAAGCTCAGCTTCTCTATCATCAAAACCAACTACACAGAGCCACTTCTCTCCCCATCATAAAACCCATATATCACAGAGCCAGCTCCTCTCCTCTATCATATAACCCTATATATCCAAGCTCGTTTCCCCCCTCTATCAAAAACCCTTTTAAATCACAGAGCTCAGCTCCTCCCCCTCTATCATATAACCCTATATATCACAGAGCTCAGCTCCCCCTCCTCTATCAATAACCCTATATATCACAGAGCTCAGCTCCTCCCCCCACCCATATAACCCTAAACCAGAGCCAGCCCTCTCCTCTATCACGACTAGCCGCAGATTTTGTTCCCAAACTGCCAGCCTTTTCACCCCTTTCTATGTAGGAGGGATAAAATGTGCAGCAAGTCCACAGCACAATCCACATGATCTTATCCTTAGGGTAAAAACCGACCCAGACTCCACAGAAGAAATACAAGGCGACACCCTCAGGTTTAGGTCATGGACATTAACCTTATAAAATCAGCAGTGTGCGCCAAGATGCAGATTTTCCATTGGAAACAATACGAAACAGATTGCAGTCAGATTTGGACGCCAATTCGGACATTGTTTTAGTGCCAAATCCGCATCAAAATCAGCCGAGTAAACCCGGGCCTTTTACTTTTTCCCCTTTCCCTTTTGAATCAAAAACCAAACTTTAACACCAGCAAAAACGCCCGGGACGTCCCCCCTCAATGTTAAAAACAAAGGGTAAATCACTCTAAAGGGGCTTTAATAGTTTCCCCATAACCTAAGGGCCCCCTAAGGTGGTAAGAAAATTCTTCCCCCGGTCGTCCACATTATTACCAACAGTCTCTGTAAAAGACCTTTAATTTGGGCCCATAACTTAAAAAAAAGGGTTGTAATTTAAATTCAGAAATGTTTTTAAAAACGACAAACCCAAAGTCTATTAACAGAAAGTTTTGAGCTTCCCAAAGAGCTCTGTAGGTTTCTCACGGCCATATTTTACTTCTACAGTTTAAACCAAAAGGTCGCATCCCCCCAGCACAGGACAAATCCGGGCCGATAAAATGGGCGATCATTTTTTTTGCCACCCCCGGAAACCCCGGCCCCGGGGCCCAAAAACCCCTGGCCGGGAAAACCCCTGGGAGTGGGAACTGCTGCACGGGGTTTTTCCCCTAGAACACCATTCATTGTCCCCTTAGGAAGACCTTTTTTCACCCCAAACTTTAAAATTCCTTGCGATGTCCTTTAGTATTCCCCATAAATCTTCAGTCCATCTATTTTGTGGTCACCCAGTCCCTCCCCGCGCAGAACCAAACCCCCCAACATGAGCTCCCCCCCCCCCTTTTCACATTTGGGGTGGGGTTTCTTAGGCCTCCCCAAAATTCTCCATTTTTCCTCCCAAATTAACAGGTCATTATGGCCAAAAAAATTTTTTTTTAAATTTTTACAGACCCGGGGGCCCCCCCCAAAAAATGTAGTTTTTTTTGTTCCTGGGCATTTGCAAAATTAATCGGGCTTTTCTATTTTTTCTTTTGCAGTAATGATTTTTTCCTGGCAAGCGGCCTTTCACCCTATGTTCTACTGTGCGCCATTTCACTGGGAAAAGGCCAACAAATCTTCCCAAATTTCCCCCAGCATCTTCACAAGGTCTTTTGCTTTTGCTTTTGGGTTTTGATATCCCACATGTGGGAACCAAAGAAACTTCCCTTCACTGAGAAAACAGGGGCCCTGTCTCCTTCCTGAGCGGTAAGGGCCGGAATGCCCCACCCTTGTTTTTTAACCGTTGAACGGGGCCCAACCTTCGGGGTTATCTGGGAAATTGCCCCCCGGAGATCCAGACTTTCCAAGTCCCAATTCTTTTCCTGTATTTTGGGCTGTTTTTATTTAAAATTTTTCCCCAACAGTGTTTTCTGGGGGTGCTTTAAAAAATACACCCACAGGGGTGGGCCTCTAAACTCAAGATTTTGCCAAAAAACCCCCAAAAGCTTCCATAGACAAAAACCCAAAACTTGGGGCCCTGTTCCAAATTTTTTAAAGGGCCTAGAAAACCCATGTAGGGAAATTTTTTGACTTTGCAAAAAAGTAAAAAAAAAATTTCCTTTAAAAAAATTCTTTTCATTATTCTGGCTTTTGGGAAAAATAAAAAAATTTTTGGGTTTCCAAATTGACCTAAAACGGGAAAGGTTTTTAATTTCAAAATCCAAAACGTGAAAAAACCCGCAGATTTGTCTTTTTTAAATACTGAAATGAAAATTTCGGTTTCAAGGATATATAGCCCCCATCTACAAAAAAAAACACAGGGTTTTTTGGGAAAACCCCTCACATTGCTCTTCTTGTACTAATCCAGGGATAACCTTTTATTTTAGAAGAACAATACATAGTTCTGTCCTTTGTATCCATCCACAGATGAATTTACAGTTCTGAAGACAGTCATTGGAAACAGTCAACAAGCATGCCAACAGACCTTCTCATCAGCTCCATAATGAGGTGGAACCGCCTGTTTTTTAGGTAACTATACAGTGCCTCGGTTTAAGACGGCTCTTCCCAAAACGCAAACTACCAAAACAAGGTCGGTGCAGTCAGAAGAAACTGTGGAATTCTGGAAGTTCTCAGCTCTGAAGGCTGCACAATGTTTAAAGGGGTTGTCTCACTACCTCACTAAGGATCGCTGTTTTTTATGTTAAAGATCTTGCAAAAAACAAGTCACTTTGCAATACGTGTTCCCAGATAAACAGTGTCCTACTACCCTATTACTAGAAAACCCCTCTTGTATGGACTGCATCAGCTCCTCGGGTCGCTATAAGCTACAAACCCTGATTTGATCTCTCATAATAGGCTGGCAGTGCTGGTCTATAGCTACAGGACCTGTGTTATCTTTTCCCGATATGCTGCCAGCACTGAGTTGCTTAATAGCTACCGACCTGGCGTTGGGTTCGGGGGGTAGGGATGGGGCAGGGGGCGTGCCTGGATGGGGGTGTGGGTGGGGCCATGTAACACGCCCCTGAATTTTGAAGTGAAAACCAAGACACAGGACAATTCAATGAAGTTGAGACAACCCCTTTAAAGCCCATTTTCTATGTCCAGGATCTGATGATCTGCACTCATCCAGTCCTAGTACTTGGGTGTCCCCTTAAACCGATTTTTACTTGTTCAAGAAACATCTGTGTCAAGTAAAAAGTCTAATGCTCAGTTATCCAGATGCTATTTATTTCTCCAGTGAGCCCCTTTAAATCCCCTCTCTTAAAGGTAGTCCTCACTACAAATTGTTTTTATAATATTAAAGATCTTGCGAAAAACAAGTCACTTTGCAATATATGTCCCTTAACAGTGTCCTACTATTCTAGATATCCCCCCCTCATGTATGGGCTGCATCAGCTCCTCAGGTCGCTATAGCTACAACCCTGTTTGAACTCTCCTGATAGGCTGCCAGCCCGTTTGCAATAGCACAGACCCTGCTTGAACTCTCCTGAAGGCTGGCCAGCACCGTTTGCTCATAGCTACAAAGACCTGCTTCTACTGCAGCCTAGTATAGACACGCCCCCGAATTCAAAACGAAACCAAGAAAACAGGACTGAGGCGAGATGAATCAAGGTCGTGAGACAACCCCTTTAATGCAGCCATTATAGATTGTAACTCACAAGCAGGACAGTGTATTTGCAAAAAGTTCTAACATGTTGATACAGATACTATAAACCCCTTCATACTTACTTCTCGTATACCAGCTCCTCATCAGTACAGAAGTAGTGAGTATTGACGGTACTTTTTGGTTTGTTCCTCAAGGTTGCAAAGTACAAGCGATCTGGAAAGAAGAATGGAACATGGCTCAGTGTTCAGTTCTAGAATTTGGAACGGTCAAACAGTATCCGATCCCACTGCAGTCACAGGGCCATGGATTGTGGAGATAGATCCCAATAACCGTATAGTGACAAATGTGAATATAGTGGGGCAGATACGTCAATCCAGTGTAACGTTAGACTAGACAGTCTTGCGACGCGCCACTTGTATCAGGGTTGATAAATTGGGCACATGGTGGAATGGTCTAGTCTAAGATTATACCTTCTTAAAGTTGGCTTACCTTGTTCCACTAACGGCTGCAAAATGTTGGCCCTTTTTGGCGCACCGCTTTGCCTGCCAGGCCAAGCCCCTTTTCATAAGGGCACACCCCCTTTTGTCAAATAAGATGCTAAAGTTTTTAGCAACAACCCATAAATGTGGTGTAAAAAAAGGTACAACAATTTTTTGGGGCAAATTGTGACAGAATTCTGCTGAATTTGCCTCGTTAAAGGGAAATCAGTTTTAGATGTAAATCCCACAAAGAGCTACTAAATTTTATTAAAACCAGAAAGGCAGCCCCTTAAAGCTTGGAGGTGAAACGCGTTGGAGCACTCCATTTCAACTGGCATACCTTTTTTTGGGACTTAGTATCACGGGTTGGTGTTTAGCATTTCTTTAATTAGGTTTAACAATGCCTCACTTACACCTGGAGATGCGATATCACTCTATTTAGAATACTTTTATTATTCTTCTATTATCAGTTTCATATCCCTTTGTATATTCTTTAGACCAGTCCCCATTTATGCTATTCTGGTTGTGTAGATTAGGAGCAATTTTAATAGTTGTGACTTGCGTATTTTAGAGCGCCATTGATTCCAGGGCGCTGTACATTCAGGGGGATAACATAAGTCAAACAAGTACAATGGTGACAATCTGTGACTAACAACAGGTACAGAGGGAAAGAGGGCCCTGCCCGCGAAGGGCTACAATCTACAAGGAAAGGGGAATGAGACAGGAGGTAAGGGGCGGACATGTTTATTGGGGTGTAGGGGCAGCAGGGTTATTGTAGGTTATAGGCTCCTGAAGAGATGGGTTTTCAGGTTGCTTTTGAGGCTGGTGAGAGAGGGGGAGAGTCTGATGTGTTGGGGCAGTGAGTTCCAGAGTGTAGGGGAAGCGCGGGAGAAGTCTTGGAGACGGTTGTGTGAGGAGCTGATAAGGGGAGAGCAGAGAAGAAGGTCCTGTGAGGAGCGGAGATTGCGTGTGGGGAGGTGTCGGAAATTAAAGGGGTTGTCTCACTGCATTGATTCATCTTACCTCAGTCCTGTTTTTTTGGTTTCACTTTGAATTCAGGGGCGTGTTTACTGGCTTCCACTAGGCTGCAGTAGAAGCCAAGTCTGTAGCTATAGCAATCAGTGCTGGCAGCCTATCAGGAGAGATCAAACAGGTCTGTAGCTATAGTGACCAGTGCTGGCAGCCTATCAGGATAGATCAAACAGGTCTGTAGCTATAGCGACCAGTGCTGGCAGCCTATCATGAGAGATCAAACAGGTCTGTAGCTACAGCAACCAGTGCTGACAGCCTATCAGGAGAGATCAAACAGGTCTGTAGCTATAGCGACCTGAGGAGCTGATGCAGCCCATACAAGAGGGGATATCTAGGAATAGGTAGCACACTGTTAATGGACATATATTACAAAGTGACTTGTTTTTGCAAGATCTTTAACATAAAAAGCAATCCTTGTAGTGAGACAACCCCTTTAAGACAGAGATGTATAGAGGGGAGAGGTCATGGAGAGCCTTGTAGGTCATGGTTAGTAGCTTGAAATTAATGCGCCGGGCAATGGGAAGCCAGTGAAGGGATTGGCAGAGGGGAGAGGCAGAGGAGTATCGAGGAGAGAGGTGGATCAGACGGGCAGCAGAGTTGAGGGTGGATTGAAGGGGAGCGAGGGTGCTAGCTGGGAGGCCACAGAGAAGGATGTTGCAGTAGTCTAGGCGGGAGATGACATGGGCGTGGACCAGCATTTTTGTAGTGACAGGGTTAAGGAATGAGCGGATGCGAGAAATATTTTTCAGGTGGAGGTGAGGGTTTGGATGTGCGGTTTGAAGGACAAAGTGGAGTCAAGCTATTTGTAATGGATTAGATTTACTTTAATAAAATTGATTTCCGCTTAATACAGTTAGATCACTATCTTATGGGTTTATATTTCATATCCTGACAACATACAATATTAGGACCGGTATGTCACGCATTGTTGTGATGGCGGTGAGTACACAGCTCAGTCATCAGCATAATAGCCAGCGTGACAATACACAGCAACTACAGCCTCGGTACAGTCAGATGAAATCAGCTTAACGCTCCCATCACAAGACCTGGACATACATCGCCTGTAATTCCTAGAAAATATAATGCTGCAAGTAATCCAGCACATGAAATATCCTAAAATCTTTTTACTGATCCATTAAAAACAGGACAAAGGAAATCCTACTTTAATCACTTCCTGACCAGGCCCGGTTTCATTTTTATACTACATGCAGCTTTAAAAATCTACAATGCTTTTTTTGCACTCCATTATTAATTTTTTTTCACCCCCCCCCCCTCACCCCCCATGATGCATGAGGCTTTATCTATTAAGAGGTTATCCAGGAGTTTATAGATTTAATAGAACACTATAAACAGCATTTATATTGAAGAGTGCAGATATTCCACCACCTTCATTTGTTTCTTTTTTGCCGCCTTTTTCATCTATCATAAGATCTACTTTTTGCAGTGAAACTTCCTGCTTGTGGGCGTCAGTAGTTCTCCAGCAGCTCTTTCCTACAAGTCCCAGACTGCATTGTAATCTAGGCCTTCCCTCCAGTTATCACCGCTAGACATTGTGCAGACATGTGTGTAATCCCCCCAGCTCTGTACTCTGTCATGATAACGATAACTAGAACTCCTGAGTCAGTGTAAACTGTACAAAGCTACAGTCATTTTTATGACAGCAATACACAACCCCCCAGCTCTGAACTGCTGTCCTCTGCTCCTATTACTAAGTTCTATCAGCAGAACAGATAAATAGTTCCCTCTCCACTGTAATTACTTCTATTCACTTGTAAACTACAGGCTGGTATGAGCGAATGCAGCCAGAACCTTCTCTCCTCTGGTCACGCTCCGTCCAGGGGAGTGGTCCTGAGCTGAGCCTGGATTCCAAAGCACACCCACATAGTGATGACAAAACGTTCATTGAAATCTTGGGATCAACAGACGCCACAGGGTTTGCCGAACGGGAGGGGGGGGGAAGGGAAAAGGAAGGACAAGGCTCTGCTTGGTTTTCCACAGCAGGACAGGTAAATAATTTGAAATGGGCATGAATTACAAGGTTTCATACAATACAGTTGTGAGCCCTATAACTAATCAGTCCCAGAGAACCCCTTAATGGAAAATTTACAAGAGTATTTCTTTGAAAGTAAAATCACCCTTCGCACCTAGCTGCGATCTTGCCACACGTGAATGGGAGCTTCCAAAGAAGGCCCTATAGAAGTGAATGGAGGGGGGGGGGGGGGGGACGCAAGTGGCACCCTCCTCATTCACGTGAAAGACCGAATCCCGACTCACTGTGAAGACGGGGAGGGGGATTTTACTTCATGGTAGAACCCCTTTAAATCAGGGAAAGAACCAACAAGAAAAATGGTTGTTTTGCACAAATTTGTAGATTTTTTTTATTTATTTATTTATTTTTTTTAAGAGCAAAAGGTGGTACTAAAAAGCTTTGTCACGTTTCCTTTACAGACGTTTTTACATCGATGTATCCAGTTTTTTGGGCCATTGGGCCAGAGCTAAAAACTGGCTTTGGCTGTTTGCTTTTCCTATTATTTTGATTTGTGTGCATTATAAATGTATATCTATTTTACATGTTCTAAAAAAAAAAAAAAAAAAAAAAAAAAAAAATTCGGGGGGTGGTTTAAAAATTTTGATACTTTTACAGGAAAAAACTAAATATTAAAAAAAAATTTGCACATCTTTGTTCTGTTTATAAATTTTACATATTGTGCCTCCATAAGCGTTGGATAAAATAACTCTGGGAGGGGGGGGAATTATACAAAAAAATTTTTTTTTTTTTTTAATTGCTTATTTCCCCATAGTTGATCTATTATCCCCAGTACACCTGTTGAGACCCAGCAGCTCCTGCAATTAGGGCATGTCCCCACGGCACGCGTCTTCAGACAGTTTGCGCTTTTGCCGGCTGACCGAAAATGAGTACAATGGGGCTCTATGGAGAACCCGTGCAGCAGTCCCCACTGGTGCTCTATGGGACCCCTGCAGCAGTCCCACTGGTGCTCTATAGAACCCTTTGCAGCATCCCACTGGTGCTCTATGGAGAACCAGTGCAGCGGTCCCCACTGGTGCTCTATGGAGAACCCGTGCAGCAGTCCCCACTGGTGCTCTATGGAGAACCCGTGCAGCAGTCCCCACTGGTGCTCTATGGAGAACCCGTGCAGCAGTCCCCACTGGTGCTCTATGGAGAACCCGTGCAGCAGTCCCCACTGGTGCTCTATGGAAAACCCGTGCAGCAGTCCTCACTGGTGCTCTATGGAAAACCCGTGCAGCAGTCCCCACTGGTGCTCTATGGAAAACCCGTGCAGCAGTCCCCACTACACGGGTTTTCCTTCCGGTGGTTTTTCCACCCGCGGGCGCCCGAAAAACATTGTACTTGCACATTCTTCAGTCTGGAGTCGGCTGCGGACTACCCACAAGGCTACGTCCACACGGCCCAGAACAAAAGACTTGTCGGATTCTAATGAGATCAGTATTTGACACCGTTTTCATTTTATTGAACTGTATTATAATCCGCCGTTTTCAAGTGAAATCTAGCGGATTATAGAACATGTTCCAAATTTTTTGCCCCGGTTTGCGGATTTGAAATCAGACCTGAGAAAATAGGGTTCGGATTTTCGTGGACTCTAAATACCTACATAGTCTAAGTTTGTACCGGGTCCAAAAGTGACTAAGCAGCTCTATCTGGTCCTTATGGGTCTCTTAAGTCACAATAAGCTCCATGTACCCCCACTATGTTCAGCAGATACAACATGTCTAAACAGCATAAAGTGCAGATGGAAATCCGATGGCATTTTAATTTTGCCGTACTGTGATTTTTGGCACGGATTTGCGCAAAAAAAAGAAAAAAAAAAGAGGTGGGGTTTTGGATTTCAGCCGGATCCATACATTGAAGTGTACTGGAATTCACTGCCCGATGGCTCATGTTTATATTCCAGCAGAGACTGGAGGTTTAGAAATCTGACAACAGAAAGTCAGTGCTGTGTAGACTACAGCTCAGATTGCCTATTGAGGTCTATCTCCAGATATCTCCCCTCACGCAACCTCCGCTCCTCACAGGGCCTTCTCCTCTGCTCCCCTCTTATAATCTCCTCACACAACCGTCTCCTAGACTTCTCCCGTGCTTCCCCCATTCTCTGGAACTCCTTAACCCAAAACATCAGACTCTCCCCCAACTTTCACCAGTTTCAAAAGCAACCTGAAAACCCATCTCTTCAGGATAGCCTATAACCTACACTAACCCCACCACCAGTACACCGGCCCACAAACATCTCTCCCCTCCTTCCTTGTAGATTGTAAGCCCTCGCGGGCAGGGTCCTCTAACCTCTCTGGATCACTTACTAGTCATTTTTCGTCACCATTGTATTTGTTCAACACTTGTTATGTATGTAATTCCCTTGAATGTACAGCGCCCTGGAATTAATGGCGCTCTAAAGAATAATAATAATAATAATAATAATATAGGGCACTGGTTACAGTCCGATTGCCTATTGCCGTCTACGGGGCACTGGTTACAGTCCGATTGCCTATTGCCGTCTACGGGGCACTGGTTAAAGTCCGATTGCCTATTGCCGTCTATGGGGCACTGGTTACAGTCCGATTGCCTATTGCCGTCTACGGGGCACTGGTTACAGTCCGATTGCCTATTGCCGTCTACGGGGCACTGGTTAAAGTCCGATTTTCTATTGCCGTCTATGGGGCACTGGTTACAGTCCGATTGTCTATTGCGATCTATGGGGCACTGGTTACAGTCGGATTTTCTATTGAGTCTATGAGGCACTGGTTACAGTTGGATTTTCTATTGCGGTCTATGGGCACTGGTTACAGTCGATTTTCTTTGGATCTATGGGCACTGGTTACAGTCGGATTTTTGGTGGATTCCAGGCACTGAATCTGCCTAAAATCTGATCATAAATCAGTGCTCCGTAGACATTGCCTTACGGGATGGTCACACGGCTTTTTTTAGATGTGTGTTTGGATCCCTGTTTCGAACCCAAACAGGCATCTAACAATGAGTAGTGCGATTGATATCAATGTAAAACACGCATCAGTGTTCAGACGAGTGATCCCTGATGCGTGTTTACTTGCGTCTTTTGGGTCCGTTCATAGAATTGTCGTGTCAAATCTTGATCTGTGACGCAGCAGACGCCCTATTTAAAAACTATAGGGTGCGACCCTGCTGCAGTCAAAATGCATCCAAACACGCAGCATACTTTGGGTATGTGTTTGGATAAATTTTAGGCTAGGTCTACACTGCACAGGAAAACGATCGTATCTTCGGTGCTTTTCGTTTATTAAAAGCACCGAAGATATGATCGTTCCTCCCATAGACGGCAATAGGAAAGACGAGCTGCTTTCTATACAGCTCATCTTTCCTCTGCCCGTCTTTCGGCAGCGGCGTATTATACAACATGTTGTATAATATGCCGGCGCTTCTCATTTTCTTGCAGTCTTCCCATACAATACTATTGTATGGGCGAAGTCGGGAAAACGAGAAGCGCCCGCGGTTTTTGCACAAAGTATGACAAAAACATCCGTATTGTACATGCGGGGGGGACGAGGTATAATCCATAGTTTTCTATGAGAGCTAGGGATTACCGTAATTAGGGGCGCATTTCCCCGCATATTAAGCACAGTTTGCCACAAAATACACTGCAAAATGCGCCACAAAATAAGCCGTGTGAACATACCCTAAGGCTCCGTCTACACAGCAAGGCAAGGATAGATCATTGGTTTTAAACTCAGTTTTCGGAGTTTGAAACCATTTCAGACTGTAAACCATTCCCACAAACCTCGTCAGAAAATCCAACCTGTAGTCTACACGGCTCAGATTTCTTCAGGTCAGGTTCCAAAGCTGCCGTTTTCGCAAAGAACATGGAACATGTACATTCTTCCGATTATACGTCGTCAATGGGTCGGCCGGAAACGGAAAAAAGGTGCAAAATAACAAAAACCGACTGTAAAATACTGGTAGGATTCTAAGGGATTGTCCCCACGGCACGGGTTTTGGGGGCATTTCCACGGCAAAGGACAAAAACAGCTTGGTTTTGACCACAGCAGAACTGTTCATTACAACCGGTTTTTTGACTGCTTTTGACACAAACTGGTCTGTTCAAAAAAACCCCAAAAAAAAGAAAAAACATCCATCACTGATTTTGTCCAGGTTTCCCCAGTGGTTTTTGGACTGTTTTTTTAAGCAGAAAAGTGTACCGAGTGCAAAATCCTAAAACCGACCCAAAAAACACTCACTTTTCCGAGCGGTTTACATTGACTCCAATGTTAATTTTCCATCTGGCAACTGGGTGGAAGAACGAACATGTTCCAAGTTGAACGGTTTTTCTATTGAAGTCTATAGGGCAGGTTTTCAAATGTTTCTAAAAGCGCAAACCATCTGAGAAACCGACCAAAAACCCCTTGGTGTGTGGATATCCCCCTACAGTCGTTTTTACAGATGGTTTTCAGACTTGAAAGCCGTCTGTAAACCGACTGTCAACCTTTTTTCATTGACTTTAATGGAAAATCCGTGCAGCGGTCCCTATAGCACGGATTTTCCACCAGACGGTATTACACTGCAAATCCGACCTGTATTTGGTCTTTGCCGTGTAAACACAGCCTAAAGGCTCCCACCACACGGCTGTGACACAATGTCAGTCATATTCGAATTGAGAATCCGGCCGGTATTTTATTATGTTTTCAATGGTTTTGGGGGAAGGTTCTGTCCACAGTTTGAGGATTTGCCCCATCAACCTTAAAGGGGATGTATCGCTTCATCAGTTCGGCTGTTTTCAGTTCCTGAAATCCAGGGCATTCCTTCCCCTCCCAACTGGGTGTTTCTTAATTGAAGGGGGATGACATCCCCCCCCCCCTTCACTGTTCATGCTCGCTCCCGATTAAGTGTGTTCTCCCCCAACCCTCTGAGTCCACATGTCACGGTCCTCTTCCTATGCAGTATTATTTTGTAACAGCTGTTTACATACTACAGCCCTGCATTCAGTCTAGACAGCCTTTTATGAACTCAGAGCACTGATCTCTTCTCCTCTCACAGCTGGAGGTTTGTTACAGCTGAATCCAGTCTTCTATGAACTCACCCAAAGCAGCACAGATCTCCCTTCTATGTTTACACAAGGCACAATTCTGCTGTTTTCTGATTGTAGAAGCAGTTGCAGTGTCACTGAGGAGCAGCTAGCTGTATTGAGTGAAATTGTTGCCGGCCCCTTACAAGCAGGAGCATTAGGCACCGAGGCACAATTCTGCTGTTTTTTCATTGAGGAGCAGCTAGCTGTATAGAGTGAAATTGTTGCCGGCCCCTTACAAGCAGGAGCATTAGGCACTGAGGCACAATTCTGCTGTTTTCTGATTGTAGAAGCAGCTGCAGTGTCACTGAGGAGCTGCGAGCTGTATAGAGTGAAATTGTTGCCGGCCCCTTATTCTGAGTGAGAGAGGCAGGAATGCGCGCTCCCGTGAGTACGACCGGGGGGCCAGATAGAATGTAAATTAGTAGAGCCGTCAGCCAATGAAATGAAAGGAGGCGGGATCCGACCGGCACTGGGGAACTGTGTTTACACAAAACGAAGATAAGGCAGACTGTGAAAACAAGACAGCTCTGCAAATGACATCCAATTGCAAAGTTGCTTGTTTTCGTTTTCGCTGTCCCCTTATGCTGAAGACCATTTAATGTAACGATACAACCCCTTTAACCCCTGATTAGCACACGTTCCGTCTGAATGCCGGCAGCTGAAAGTCAATGGGCAGATTTTCTATTAAGGTCTATGGGACTGGTTGGTCAGTTTTCAGACTATTTCCAAATCCACAAACCATCTGAAAATTGGACAAGAAGACCCTGCCGTGTGGACGGACCCCAATGCAGAATCCGATTAGACTTCGTCCACACAGCAAAGCACAAAGTACTAACAGGAGTGACCGGGGCAGGGACCAGGAGGCTTCAGCTGCGGAACACTCAAGTGTTCCGTTACTATGGAGACAAAGAATGTAACAACACAAAGACAATACAGGAAGTGCAACAATGGAGCGCAACCGAAAACTGCTGCCGACACTAAACTGCGAGATAGAGGAGATCTGAGAGGTGCGAGATAGAGAGGACATGAAAGAAGAGACAGGAGAGAAGTGATAAACACAAGATAGAGGAGAAAGAAATAGGAGATTGATAACACCAAAGACACGAGACCGAGCGATATGAAAGATGCATTATAGATCGACTGACAGATCGCCAAACTTCACCGACAGGCTGCGAGCCAGCGCCCCAGGATCAGGACCCCCGGCCGCTCCGATTCAGGACAATGAACCCCGGATTCTACTGCCGACTTGTTGTCTCTGTATCTAGTTTTCATTAAAGGGGTTGTCTCACTACAGGGATCGCTGCTTTTTATGTTAAAGATCTTGCAAAAACAAGTCACTTTGCAATATGTGTCCATTAACAGTCTCCTACCTATTCTGAGATATCCCCTCTTGCAGGGCTGTGGAGTCGGCAAGGCGAAGCCCCGACTCCGAAATTTCCCAAACCTCCGACTCCCTCATACTCTGTGCATGTTTAAGTGATAACTTTACTGTAGTAAAATGGTCCCATCAGGCTGTTTATCACCTTATGATACAATAATCAAGCTATTAAGGTAGAATAGACACTGACAAGCTAAAGGGTAACAATGTTTTGATCTTTTAAAACACTTGTGGGTAGAGTTGAAGAAAAGCTGTATTTGTATCCAAGTCCAGTCTGCACCAACATTGAGAATGTGTAGAAGAGACCTGGGATCAGATTTTGGTCAAGACCTGCTTGAATCTTGTCCAGAAGAATTCAGGCAGTATTGAAAACTATAAGGTGAATATACCAAATACTAACACAATAATAAAAATTAACACTTTGATTTTTAGGAGCAAAACTGTAACTAAGCAGATGCTAAATACTTGCAAGTCAAATTTATGTATAAGATAGATAAGATGACTTGTATATAAAATTACAGTAGCCTCATGTACAAAGAGATATGGAGCCTGAAAGTCACAATTTCAAAACATTGTTACTCTTTTGCTTGTCAGTGTAAAATATATTTATTGGATATGACTTTAGGACACAAACAAATTGTAAATATGCAAAACACTGCAGGAATATTTGTGGAGTCTCTGAATTTGTTCTGAGAACTAGCATTGCCTACACCAGATCCTGCATACATGATGATCTCATTATTTCCAGGCTAGAGAACGACCTCTCTACACTAACTTGGGTTGGGCGCAAAGCGGTGACCACAGGTGCAACATCTCTAACAATGTCAGGGTATAAAGGAATTGCCTCAGCCACAGTCAGTTTTGATGAATGGTTGATCTTCTACTTCTTTGAAAACAGGTGAAAAATGTTGCTGAAGTCTGTTTGCCCTGGGAACGGAATCTTTTCTCCTGGGGCAACGCTTTGCCTGCTCCATGTCCTCAATTACACTCCTCATGTGATGAGGCTGAAGATATGGGAGCAGTAGCACTGGCTGGACCCAATGCCTCTTGCTCTTTGCATCGAACTAACTGGACCAACTTATTATATATTTTGGGAGTCGGAGTCGGTCCATTTTATGACGACTCAGACTCCTGCAAAGTAGTCACCGACTCCACAGCCCTGCCTTCTTGTATGGGCTGCATCAGCTCCTCAGGTCGCTATAGCTACAGACCTGTTCGATCTCTCCTGATAGGCTGCCAGCGCTGGTTGCTATAGCTACAGACCTGTTTGATCTCTCCTGATAGGCTGTCAGTACTGGTTGTTATAGCTACAGACCTGGCTTCTACTGCAGCCAAGTAGAAGCCAGTAAAAACGCCCCTGAATTCAAAGTGAAACTGAGAAAACAGGACGAATCAATGTAGTGAGAAAACCCCTTTAAGAGTCTCAAAGTCGCAGGGAGCGCAGCGGTCAGCAGGACGGAAGCTCAGACAAGACATCAATAGCATCGCTCCTCAATACTGATCACAGGCTTTTCTGTCAAAGGATTCGAGGGGAACTTTTGTTGCCTCCTCCATCAAGGAGCAGAATCTCTCCATAGACCGGAGGAGGTTTATATGGACGAGCCTTCTCCGGTGATCACAGCTCGGCCGATGTTCCAGTAACTTTTAGACAAATGCAGCAGTTCTGCTATTAACTTTTAAAGAATTGTTAACGGTAACAATGTTGTATCTGACGAGCGGTGGACGAGGTGGGGGCCGCTGCGGCTCAGAGGACAATGGGGCGCAGAATATGTAGTTTGGCAGAGAATTACCTACTGTATGGGGCTGGGATGTTACATGTGTATCATAGGCAGAGTTCATTTCATTTATGCGCACAGGATAATATATATATACACACACATACACTACTCTGATACAGCCACATGCTACTGAAATGGTGGAGGAAATGCACTATACATAGAAGATAAACAGTATATAAGTGCAGCCTGTAGGTATATGTAGTATATAGGTGCAGTCTATAGATATATTATAAAGATGCAGTAAATTATATATATATGTATATATATAAAATATATATATATATATATATATATATATATATATACACACACACACACACACACACACCCGTCTCTATATATGTATACACATATACATACACATAAATCGGTGCAGCATATAGTAATAAAGCAGAGGATGCCCATCTATAGCATTATACATTATAGCATTATCCCAGGGTTCCAGTCTTGGTAGTGCAGGGGACGCCCATCTCCCAGGAGTGTATAGGTGCTGTGCATAGTTACACAATGTCACAAGTCCGAACACCCCTCAAATTTTTGTAAATATTGTTGAATATCTTTAAAGGGGTTGTCTCACTACAAGGATTGCCGCTTTTTATGTTAAAGATCTTGCAAAAACAAGTCACTTTGCAATATGTGTCCATTAACAGTGTCCTACCTATTCAGAGATAACCATTCTTGTATGGGCTGCATCAGCTCCTCAGGTCGCTATAGCTACAGACCTGTTTGATCTCTCCTAATAGGCTGCCAGCACTGGTTGCTATAGCTACAGACCTGGTTTCTACTGCAGCATAGTAGAAGCCAGTAAACACGCCCTGAAGTCAAAGTGAAACCAAGAAAACAGGACGAATCAATGTAGTGAGACAACCCCTTTAATGGGACAACACTGAAGACACAATGTAAAGAGTCAGTGTACGGCTTGTGTAACAGTGTAAATAACTCAGCACACAGCCATCAATGTCTAAACTCGTGGCAACAAAACGGAGTACACCCCTAAGTGGCAACAAAACAGAGAACAGCCCTAAGTGAAAATGGCTGAATTGTGCCCAATTTGCCGTTTTCCTTCCAAGGTGTCATGTGACTCGTTAGTGTTACAAGATCTCAGGTGTCAATAGGGAGCAGGTGGGTTAAATTTAGTGTTCTCGCACTCTTTCATACCGGTTGCTTTAAGATCAACATGACATCTCATGACAAAGAAATCTGAGGATCTGAAAAAAAAGAAGTGTTGCTCTATATAAAGAAGACCTATAAGAAGATTGCCAACACCTTGCCTACAGTCGAGCATGGGGGTGGGAGTGTCATGGTTTGGGCCTGCATGAGTGCTGCCGGCTGTGGGGAGCTACAGTTCATTGAGGGAACCATGAAGGCCAACATGTACAGAGCATGATCCCCTCCCCTCTGAGCCACAGGGCATTATCCAACATTATAACGACCCCAAACACCTCTGAGACCACCACTGCCTCACTAAAGACAATGAGGGTAAAGGTGCTGGACTGGCCGAGCGTCTCCAGACCCAAACCCTATGGAGCATCTGTGGGGCCTCCTCAAACAGAAGGTGGAGGAGCACAAGGTCTCTAAGGCCCTGTTCACACGACGGATTTGGCCGCGGTTATGGTCGCGGGTTCCGCGGTCAAATCGCGCCCATGGGAAACCGCGTTAATATTCACACTGCGCGGGTTTGGCCGCGGCTCCGGGGCCAAACCCGCGCGTGTGAAGAACTCTCCTGTCAATTCCTGACAGGAAGTGCTCTGTGCGGCGGCCGCGCGGTGCTGCCGCGGTTGTCGCCACGGGTGGTGGGCGGTTGGGACACTGCTTGCGCCGCGGTTTGCCCCCTGCTATTAATTTGCATGGGGGCAAACCCTCGGTGCAAGCCGCTCCCCTAACCACGCCCCTCCCGCGCCGAGACCGCGCTCACCGCAAACCCGCGTCAGGAGCCGCGAGTTTGCGGCGCGGCCCGACGAGGTTTTGGCCGCGGGAACCGCGGCGAGAGACGTGGCGAAACCCGTGGCCAAAACAGTCGTGTGAACATGGCCTAACATCCACCAGCTCCGTGATGCCGTCATGGAGGAGGGAAGAGGATTCCAGTAGCTGCAACCTGTGAAGCTCCAGTGACCTCCAGGCCCAAGAGAGATAAGGCAGTGCTGGAAAATAATGGCGGCCACACAGAATATTGACACTTTGGGCACAATTTGTCCATTATCACTTAGGGGTGCACTCACTTTTGTTGCCAGCGGCTTAGACAATGAAGACTTATTTTGAGGGCACCACATTTACACTGTGATACAAGCTGTGCACTGACTACTTAACATTGTATCAGTGTCAGATCTTCAGTGTTGTACCATGAAGAGATAGAAGACAATACTTAAAATGTGAGGGGTGTACGAACTTTGGCGAGATACTGTATGTATAGTAACAGTGCAAGGGATGCCCAGTACTCCCGGTCCTGGTCCCGAGCGCTCTGCCCAGTAGTCCCAGTCCCGAGCGCTCTGCCCAGTAGTCCAGGTCCCAGTCAATAGCACCCTGCACACTCCTGGTCCCGGGTGCTCTGCACAGTACTCCTGGTCTACAGCGCTCTGCCCAGTCCTCCCAGGGGCACTGCACAGTACTCCTAGTGCCCATCTAGAGCGCTCTGCCCAGTCCTCCCGCTCCAGAGCGCTCTGCACAGTCCTCCCGCTCCAGAGCGCTCTGCACAGTCCTCCCGCTCCAGAGCGCTCTGCACAGTCCTCCCGCTCTGCAGTCCCCCCGGTCCCGCTCTAGAGCTCTGCAGTGGTCCCGGTCCATAGCGCTCTGCACAGTCCTCCCGGTGCCGCTCTGCACAGTCCCCCCGGTCCCGCTCTAGAGCTCTGCAGTGGTCCCGGTCCATAGCGCTCTGCACAGTCCTCCCGGTCCCGCTCTGCACAGTCCCCCCGGTCCCGCTCTAGAGCTCTGCAGTGGTCCCGGTCCATAGCGCTCTGCACAGTCCTCCCGGTCCCGCTCTGCACAGTCCTCCTGGTCCCGCTCTGCACAGTCCTCCCGGTCCCGCTCTGCACAGTCCTCCCGGTCCCGCTCTGCACAGTCCTCCCGGTCCCGCTCTGCACAGTCCCCCCGGTCCCGCTCTAGAGCTCTGCAGTGGTCCCGGTCCATAGCGCGGGGTCTCTCACCCTTGATAATCTCCGCGGCGCTGATCAGCTCCTGACTCTCCATCCCCGGTCACACGGACGTCGCGGCTACCCCTGGCATCGCCCCCGGTGTTCCTCCGTCCCGCGGCCGCTCACATCACTCTCTCGTCCCGCTCCCCGCTGGATGACTCTACCCGGCCCCTCGCGCTGTCTCCGCTCTCTTAAAGCCGCACGTCTTGGCAACCGCCAGCCAATCAGCGGCCGCCGCCGTTACCAGGGCTTTGTGCCTCCCAGCCAATCAGCGTGCAGGACGGAGCCTGAGGGTTAACCCCTCCCGCGCCGGGGCGCCGCTGCCGGGACGCCGTGCTCCCGGAGACCCCATCCGAGCCCCATCCATGTAACAACACAGGGCTCCGGGGCCCCAAACCGCACTGGCCCCGCACTGCAGCACAGCTGGTTGCTACAGGCTCTGATCGATTGCTATGAGCTCTGATTGGTTGCTATGAGCTCTGATTGGTTGCTATGGGCTCTGATTGGTTACCATGGGCTCTGATTGGTTGCTATGGGCTCTGATCGGTTGCTATGGACTCTGATTGGTTGCCATGGACTCTGGTTATGGGCTGTGATTGGTTGCTCTGAGCACTGAATGGTTGCTATGGACTCTAGTTGCTGTAGGCTGTGATTGGTTGCTATGGACTCTGGTTGCTATGAGCTCTGATTGGTCGCTATGGGCTCTGATTGGTTTCTATGGGCACTGATTGGTTGCTATGGGCACTGATTGGTTGCTATGAACTCTGGTTGCTACGAGCTCTGATTGGTGGCTATGAGTTGATTGGCTGCTATGGGCTCTGATTTGTTGCTATGGGCTCTAATTTATTGCTATGGGCTCTGGTTGCTACGAGCTCTGATTGGTGGCTATGAGCTCTGATTGGTTGCTATTGGCTCTGATTGGTTGCTCTGAGCTCTGATTGGTTACTATGGGCTCTGATTGGTTGCTATGGGCTCTGATTGGTGGCTGTGGGCTCTGGTTGCTATGAGCTCTGATTGGTTGCTATGAGCTCTGATTGGTTGCTATGGGATTGATTGGTGCTATGAGCTCTGATTGGTAGCTATGGGCTCTGATTGGTTGCTATGAGCTCTGATTGGTGGCTATGAGCTCTGATTGGTTGCTTTGGGTTCTGATTGATGGCTGTGGGCTGTGATTGGTTGCTATGAGCTCTGATTGGTTCTTGGGATTGATTGGTAAGCTATGGGCTCTGATGGTTGCTATGAGCTCTGATGGTCGATATGGGATTGATTGGTTGCTATGTAGCTTGATTGGGGCTATGAGCTCTGTTTGTTGCTTTGGGTTCTGATTGATGGCTTGTGGCTTTGTGTGATGGTGCTATGAGGCTGCATGGATAGTCTTCATGCTAGGTCCGTCTTATAAATTAGGCCCAAAGTGTTCCCCTGCTGTGATCCGCACTGATCAGCTGTGATTGGTGGTGAATTCCGGCAGCAGGTGTTGAGTTTCCCCACAGCGTCCCCAAAGGGCAAATAAGGCTGAATCCCCGCCGCATCGGACAAAACACAGCGGAAAGTCAACCGTGTTTTGTCCAATGCACAAAAAACGAGGTTGGTTCTCGTTTTTTTTTGCCATCGCCCGTACAATTGATCATTAACCCCTTTAAGGGGTTGTCCTGCTTCGCTAGGATGTGTCATCAGTGTCAGCAGGGGCACAGCTAGAAGTCATCAAGCTCCACCGCCTAAGGGAAAAAAAAACTAAAGCAGCCGCATAAGTCACAATAAAGGTATAAATAATCCCGCCATATATCAGAGAACCCACACAGCGGAGCTGGAGAGCAGGAAGCCACCAACTACTTGTACCCGAGTCGAGCCCCTCAACCTCTGGACCTTACACCTATATTGAGAACAAGCTCTGAAACCTCCCCATTCGGAATGGAAAGGTGGTCAGGACTGTCCCTGTAAAATCAATGGGAGTTTCACTTACAGCGGTGCGTAGAGGTTTCTGGGCTCAGTCTAGAGATAGGTGTGGGTCCCAGAGGCGGCACCCACACCTATACAGGGAACAGGTCCCCAAAAATGTTGGCTGAGAATGGAGATCCGGTCACACTTGTGCACTACTCTCCATTGTGTTCTGTGCAAGTTCTCAGTAAAAAAATACTACTCCCTGGGTACTGAAACTTCCATAGAAACAGAATGGAGAACACAGACGTCCCTGTTATGGAGAACTCCCAGCTTTTATAACAGTATGGAGAACACAGGTCGATACCCTGTACTGGGGAACTCCATAGAAAGAATGGAGAACACAGCACTGCCCTGTTACTGGGAACTCCCATAGAACAGAATGGAGAACACAGCGTCCCCTGTATGGGAACTCCATGACAGAATGGAGAACACTGCGCTTCCCCTGTATGGGACCTCCCACGAACAGAATGGAGAACAGTGCTCACCTTTTCTGGGAACTCCCAAGAACAGAATAGAGAAACCACAGCGCTCCCCTGTACTGGAACTCATAGAACAGAAATGGAGGAGAAACAGTGCTCTCCTGTATTGGGAATTCCATAGAAAGAATGAGAGAACCAAAGCGCTCCCACTGTACTGGGAATCTCCCATAGACAGAATGGAGAACACAGCGTCCCTGTACTGGGAAACTCCCCATAGAACAGTATGGAGAGAACACAGCGCTCCCTCGTTCTGGGAACTGCTATAGAACAGAATGGAGAACACACTCCCCCTTGTACTGGGAACTCAGTAGAAACATTGTATGGAGACACGCGCTCCCTGTACTGGGAACTCCCATAGAGGAGAAGGAGAGGAACACAGTGCTCCTGTACTGGAACTACATAGAACAGAATGGAGAAACACAGCGCTCCCTGTACTGGGAAACTCCATAGAAACAGAATGGAGAACAGCCTCCCGTACTGGGAACTCCAATAGAACAGAAAGGAGAGAAAACAGTGCCCCCCTGTAGGGGAAACTTCCATAGAACAAATGGAGAGAACACGCGCCCCCCTGTATGGGAAATCCTATGGAACAGAAGGGAAAACACAACGCTCCCTTTAGGGGAAACTCCCATAGAACGAATGGTCGAACACAGCGTCTTTAGGGGAAAAACCCCATAGACAGAATGGAGAGCAAAGTGCTCCCCTGTCCCGGGAACCCCCATAGAACAGAATAAGAACCTGCGCCCCCCTGTACGGGAACCCCTAGAAAATTTAAAGAACAAGCGCTCCCCGTACTGGAACCCCCATAATAAAATTGGAGAAACAGTGCTCCCGACTGGGAAACCCCCTAGAACGAATGGAGAACCAGCGCCCCCCCTGTCCCCGGGAACTCCCAAAAACAGAATGGAGAGTCGTGCTCACGGGTGATGGGTTCCATTTGAGTTGCCTTTCGGGTCTCACCCCGGAAGGGTGCAAAAAAAACCCAAAATTTGGGGGACCGGCACCTATCAGACTTATCCTAGCGATATTCTATCAATGTCTGTAGTGGGAAAACCTCCTTAAAGGGCTTTTGCAATGAAGTACAATTGTCTTGCGAAGCTTGCAAATTAAATAATAAACATTCATCATTTTGAACCCCTTAAGGACCTTGTGTTTTATTTAGTTGACACGTTCATTTTTCCCTCCTCGCCTTCCCAGAGCCATAACTTTTTTTTTTTTTCCCTAAATGAATATGAGGGCTTTTATTTTGCGGGACAAGATGTACTTTCTAATGGTGTCATTCATACAGAATATACTGGGAAACCGCTAAGAAATTCTAAGTTGGGTGAAATGTGAAAAAAAACGCACTTGTGCCATGTTTGCTGGGGGTTTGTTTTACCCTGTTCAATCTTCGGTATGAATAAAGTCTTAGTATTTTTACAGGTTTATAACATCCCAATAAAATTTTGGGTTTTCATGATTTTTTTGGTATTTTTAAAAAAAAATCCCAAATTTTCTATTTTTGAAATTTGTGCTTCAGCGGCATTTTCTGCGAGCAATAACTTTTTTATAACACCATGTCTGGTGGGGGCATTTTATGCGATGAAGTTACTTTTTATTGGTCCTTTTGGGATGGATGCGACTTTTTTTAATCATTTTTTTCCCAAATTTTTTAGGCCCTAAAATGCCCAAAAAAAAACCCCAAAATTTTTGGCATCTGGATTTTTTTTCTTTAGGGTTTCAGCTATGGATAAATGGGTTATATTTTAATAGTTGGGACTTTTTCATGCGGGGGGGTACCAAATATGTGTCCTTTTTTATTTTTTTGTAAAATGGCAAAAGGGGAGTGATTTGAATTTTTTTAATTTAAAAAAAAAAAATTTCTTTAACTTTTTAAAGGGGGTTTTTCCCGATCTATTTTTTACCCCCGCCTCTAGCTCTTAGTCTGTGTGTCAGAAGGGGGGGTGTGTGATTTGTTTGAATTTTCAGTCATGGACCCCAGGATACATCCCAGGGCCTTTCCTCCTTAATACAGAAGGGCTGTTTATGTAGAAATGTAAGTAGTTTCACTGTAGCTCGAGGTAACATTTTTGCTTTTCAGCCAAGGGTCCTTTGGTTCAAAACCCTGCAAACTTAAAAATGTGGGTTTTTTTCTCTTTTTCAATGCAAACCTCATTGAAATTCTTTTTTTTAATTTTTTTTGCATGTTTGACTAATACAAGGAGAACGAGGACGGGTGAATGACAGCACCCCGGGGGGTTTTTAAAAATCAGTAGCTCCGAAGGGGGGTGATGTCTGGCATGTGGCCGGACTGGGAGCTCTCAGCCCTGGTCTACCCTGGGAAAGAGCTGTAAAAAATGGACACTAAAGGGCGCTAAGACAAAAACGGGCAGAAAAGTTTTTAATATAAAAAACTGGTGGAAAAAAGTTTGTTATTTAAATTTACAAATTCCCCGTCAAATTTTACTTTGTGGCAAACCCCTTTATCCCCCTAGGTTTCCAAACCCCCTGGGTGCGCGATCATTTAAAAGCTAAAGGATAGCATAGACAATGCATTAAGGGGGTACAAGATGGCGGTTTTACTCATCTGCTGGGGAGGAAGTAGTAAAAAAAAAAAAATGCGGCGTTAAAAGCCTTCACCCGGGCTTACCGCCAGATAACTGATCAGGGGCCCCCAATTCACCACGGGGGCCCCCCCCCGGAGTGAGGGGGGGGTGTGGCACTAAGGGATTAAACACCTGTGGGTGTCAGCTTCAATTAGCGCCGACCTCACTGCTAAGCCCCTTACTGGCACTGGGACGTAAATTCACACCCAGTGTCATTAAGGGGTTAAAAATTCTGTAGCATTTTTGTTTTTGTGCTCCTCTTTGTGATCCTTGGGGAAGCTCGTCTCAGGGGGTACGACCATTTTACGAAAAACTCTGTCTGGTTGAACATGCTCAGACATCACCTCTCCTCTCAGGCAGCTATTGTCAGTCTGTTCCCTGTTTAGTAATCACACACACTCACTGCTGAGCGAGTGTTCAACCCCAAGGACTGCCATTCTTCTGCCGTCCTTTGAACTCTTTAGTAATTAGTCAAACAGTGCAAATAAATAAAAAGTAAAAAGAAACCTCAATCAGGTCTGTGGATTGAGAAAAGAAAGTCCATATGTTTGGCTCCTGCAGGAATTTGAATCTAGGACCACCATGTTGGAAGGCAGAATCTCTAACAACTCAGCTACTTTGTAACTAACCACAGCTCTTTACATAAACAAACCTTTGTTTGACTAGAGTGAGCACACTGTGGAGAAAGGCATGGTGATGTCATCCTGCTGGGTCACATGATATGCAGTGCCAACAAATCCCCCCCCCCCTTTTAAACACACTGAGAGCTGAAGCAGGACAAAGCAGGGATTAAATAACTTTGTGGCAAAACCCTTTTAAGTGGGTTAATGGACACTGTGTAATGCCTTGTTTCCCCTAGAGGGGCGCTGTGGTGAAACGGAACACCTCTGCTAGGATTCGCCACCAATCACAGTTGATCACTGTGGATTACAGCAGGGGAACACTTTGTGATCATTAAATTGTTAAGAGTTTGGGACAATTTTTGTTCCCATTCACTATATCACATATAAAGTAGCCCCAAAAACTGCATTGCTGCAGTATAGGGCCCAATGGAGGCTTGAGAATGAGCCCCCCCCCCCCCAAAAAAAAAAAAGAAAAAACAGATAGGAGCAGTTGAAGGGGTTTTATCATTACAAAGATCATGTCTCAGATTATGGGGACAGTAAAAATACTTTTGAAATTTGGGGTTTTGCATTACTCTGTCACTTGGTTTAGCAGATATGAGCATCTCTGTAAATCTGTCTTCTATCTCTGCTGTTGCTGGTCAGAACGCCCCCTGGTCGATTCTCGCACCCTAGACACGCACCCTGCACTGTGATTGGCTGGCTGACATTTCATTCAGCCTATTGGGATACGCCCCTAGACAGGAAACGCCCCGGCCACGCCCCCTGCGCTGTGATTGGCTGCCTGCACACTCTGGGCGACATGTATGATCGGGCTTTACGCCTTTTTTTTGGCGTATACTGCGCCTCCCAGCCCGAATCCCACTGTTGGACGCGGGGATTCAGTGTTAGTCGCAGTGTTCGCCACTTTCAGCTGCGCACCGCATGAAGGGGCGGGCAGTGGGCGCGGTGTGGGCGCGGGGTAGGCATTCCGGGGCGGGACGCGGCGTGCTCTAAAACTCCGAGGCATGTACGATGGCGAGTCGGCAAAGCGAGGCGCAGTGCAGCGCTCGGCAGCTCCGACAAGCAGACCTGGTTTATTTTGGGTCTAAATGCCCCGGGCAGAGGCGAAGTGAAGCGGGAAATCGGAAAAATGCGAGGAAGCATACAGACGATCGCTACACAAATCTCGGCGCTCCGCTCCGTGCAGCAGGAGTATGATTCCGAAAATATCGCCTTTATAAAGGCGGAAAACAGTGTCAGAAAAGAGCTGAACGTAAAAAATAAACATACTTAAAAAAAAACCCCACTTTCCTAAACTCTAGAACGGCGCAATATCAAGATTAAGGGATATTGTAAATTCCGGGAAATACAGTAATTCAAATTCTGGACCTATTCTCATTGGTCGGCAAAAACCCGGGCCAATCAGAATAGGAGCGACAGTGAACATTAAAACCTAGGGAGAAGGATTGACCAATCAGACTCACAGGCGGGACAGTTCAACATACACTAAAAATGCTGAAAAGAGCTGATTGGTTAAGCTACCGGGGACTTGGCTAGCTCAGCCAATCAGAATAGGAGCAACAGAGACCCATTAAAAACCATGGAGAACTATTGACCAATCAAAAATAGGAGCGACAAAGACCCGTTCAAGTCTATGGAGAAGTTTAGACCAATAAATAATCCACGGCGGGATAATTCAAAATAAAGTAAAAAGACAGAAAAGAGCTGATTGGCTGAGCAAGCGGGGCTTTGGGCAATCCCAGCCAATCAGAGCGCGAGCTACTTCTCCCTTTTTAGTCTATGGAGAGATGGGCGCACTGAAAATCTCGGCGCTCAGCGCCATGCGGCCTGAAGTATTAATAAAAAAAAATGATTTTTTATTAAATGTAAAAAATTATCAGATAAAGAGCCGAACTCTTCTTTACAAATAAAGCATTAAAATCCCAACAACGCGTTTGTCGCCGAGACCGGCGCTACATAGGGGAAATTTCAATAGAGAGAATCGCCAGGAAATACAGTAATTCAAATTGTTTTAAACTATTCTCATTGGTCGGCAAAAAACCAGCCAATCAGAATAGGAGCGACAATGTCCCATATAACTATGGAGGAGAATTGACCATCAGAATAGGAGCGACAATTTTCCCATTATATCCTATGGGAAAAAATTGACCAATCATATTCAAAGGCGGGACAGTTCAAAATACAGTAAAAACAGAAACGAGCTGATTGGTTGAAGCGCGGGGCTCGTTCCAGCTTAGCCAATCAGAGCGCGAAACTACTTTTTCATTTGAGTTCTATGGGGAAAAAGAAATTCTGACGCGCTCTGTTATTGGCTAAGTTAAAAGAGGCGCCGTTATTTGGGACCAATGGGAGAGCGAGCGACGCTCCTATTTGGGGTTTTTTAATGCAATCTGAAATAAAACTGTACAGGCCGAAATCAAATGATAACACTACAGAATGTTTTCCCGATGTTTATATAAAACGATGATAATATGGGGGTAACGAAAAAAAAATGTTAAATCAATAAAATCATGTTTATTTCTTTATTTTCATACTATTGATCCTTGGCTAACGAAAATAAAGAAAGTAGCTCGCGCTCTGATTGGCTAAGCTGGACGAGCCCCGCCGCTTCAACCCAAACACTCGTTTCTGCATTTTTACTGTATTTTTGAACTGTCCCGCCCTTTTAATATGATTGGTCAATTTTTCTCCATAGGATTTAAAAGTGCCACTGTCGCTCCTATTCTGATTGGTCAATTCTCCTCCAATAGGTTTTATAAAAGGGACCATTGTCGCTCCTATTCTGATTGGCTGGTTTATGCCGACCAACGAGAAAGCTTTAAACAATTTGTATTACTGTATTTCCGGCGATTCTCTCTATTGCAATTCCCTAGTAGCGCCGGTCTCGGCGACAAACGCGTTGTTCGGGATTTTAAAATGCTTTATTTGTAAAGAAGGGTTCGGCTCTTTATCTGATAATGTTTTACATTTAATAAAAATAATTTTTTTATTAATACTTCTGCCGCACGGCGCTGAGCGCCGAGATTTCAGTGCGCCCATCTCTCCATAGACTAAAAATGGGAGAAGTACTCGCCCGCTCTGATTGGCTGGGATAGCCAAGCCACCACTAGCTCGCCAATCACCTCTTTTCTGTCTTTTACTGTATTTTGAATTATCCCGCCGTGGATTCTGATTGGTCTAAACTTTTCCATAGACTAGAGGGGGGTCTTTGGTTGCTCCTAATTCTGATTGGTCAATAAATTCTCCATAGGTTTTAATGGGTTTTCTGTCGCTCCTATTCTGATTGGCTGAGCTAGCCAAGTCCCCGGTAGCTTAACCAATCAGCTCTTTTCAGCATTTTTTACTGTATTTTAAACTATCCCGCCGTGGATTCTGATTGGTCTAAACTTCCCATTGGTTTTAATGGTTCACTGTCGCTCCTATTCTGATTGGCCGGTTTATGCCGACCAATCAGAATAGCTTTCTGAATTTGAATTACTGAAATTTTCCCCGGGAATTTCCAATATCCTAATTCTTGAATTATTATATTGGAAATGATTTGTTTTATGTATTTTTTATTTTTTAGGTTTTAGCTCTTTTCCTGAGAATGTTGAAGCCCTTTATAAAGGCGATTTTTGATTTTATAAATCCGCACCGACATCTGGAATGATTTCTCGCTGTTTTCCCGCCTGTCTCGCATCAAACTTTTTTTGGCACAGTCCCCACACGGCGCCTAAGTCCCGCACTGCGCCCATGTCCCCCCGCACTGTGCCCCCCCACACACTGGCGAGGCGAAGGGAACTTTGCCCGCAATGTACGGGGCGCACCCGCCTCGGACGGCAAATCTTAGGCGCAGCGCCGCACCTGCGCCTCGGTCCCCCGCACTGCGCCCCACAACACTGGCCAGGCGCGGCGGACTTTTTCCCCGCATTGTATGACCGCACTACCTCCGGCGCCGAATCATAGGCGCAAACCCGCACTGTGCCTAACACACGGGGAGGCGCGGGGGACTTTACATGTATGTATGAGCGCGCCCCGAGCCCCGACATAAATCAGGCGCAGATTCCGCCGGGAACTGGCGAAAGGTGCCCCGACCCGGCGAGATTCATACATGTCGCCCTCTGTGTTTACTCCCCTCTGAGCTGTTAAAATCGACAGTGAAACCAAAGTCTGCTGGCTCTATGTACATCTCCCAGCTTTAAGGGTCAATGTTCTGGGCAATTACTGGCTGTTTAAGGGGCTTTTGCCAAGAGGTTGATTAACCTCCTCACAGATCCAGTCCTTAAGCTGCTACTTGGAAAAGAAGGCGTTCTGTTACTCAGATCGAATGCAAGCCCCGCCTCCTTATGACGTCATCACCTGTAGTGTATAACATAAGGATTCAACACTGTGTTTGTATAAGCTTCTTGTATAGTACAGTGCTTAGGTGATTAGCCCTGCAAGACAGAGGTTGAGAGTTCAAGCCCCATCAGTAGTTTGTTTGTTTTTTTTCTTTAAAATTTGTACACATATGTAAAGATATGAAAATATATGTGTAGACATCTATAATTTTATTCATATACACACACAAAGCTCCCCTATATAGTGTCCCATCCTCACAGTCACACCAAGCACTTCCAACATATGTGATACAATACATATACTCTGGGGATGAGACATGATATAGGGGAGCTATGTATGTGTATATATATATATCATTATAGAGATTGACATATATATTTTAGGTCTCTCTACATATGTGTAAGATTTAGGGGGAAAAAAAAATATACCCTGTCAGGGACTAGAACTCCAAACCCCTTTATTCTAAACACAACACTATCATTGCGCACTGCTCTACCTCTGCACCACCAGCCCAAGTCAGTTACAGGGTGAGCAGGGCCTTCTCTCAAAGCTGATTTGCTTCTCTCCCCATTGTTTTCACTCACATGTCACTGACAGGAAGCAGAGATCTTTACTTGAAGCTGACATTTGTCCTTGTAGTTGAGTAAAGGTCTCTGCCTGTTGTCAGTTCAATTTGGATGAACACAACTGGGAGTAAAAGTTTACACACAACTGAAAGCCAGAACCTATGACATATGACAGTTGCTTGCTGGAGTTTGGAGCCTGAAGGCTGCAGACATAAGCATGCAGGAGGCTACAGAGCTGTTATATCCAGACAACCCTCTGCATCCCCTGCTTCAAACAAAATGATGATGTCACAGTTCTTCAGTGAGGGGAGACACGCCTCCTGGGAGGAGAGACACACCTGCTGACAGAAGAGACACGCCCCTGGATTTCAAACTCAATCTGAGAAAATTAGCTGAAGAGCACGAGCAGCTCAAACGATAACACCCCTTTAATGGTTGTGGGGTACAGATGCTTTAGCTATGAATTTACTAGTGGCAGCCCTGCTACCCTCACTCACTGTATACCAACTAGAATAACATTAAATAATGGGCAATCCTGGTTCCCAATATGGCGCTCTTCATTTCACATACAGTGAAGGAAATAATTATTTGATCCCTTGCTGATTGTGTAAGTTTGCCCACCGACAAAGACATGAACAGTCTATAATTTTAAGGGAAGGTTAATTTTAATATTGAGATATAGAATATCCTAAATAAAATCCAGAAAATCACATTGTATAAAATTATACGAATTTATTTGCACTTAAATGATTTGATCCCCTATCAACCATTAAGAGTTCTGGCTCCTACAGACCAGTTAGACTCCTAATCAACTCGTTACCTAAATTAAAGAGCTGTCTTAAATAGTCGCCTTTATAAAAGACTCCTATCCACAGACTCAATTAATCAATCAGAATCTAACCTCTACAACATGGGCAAGACCAAAGAGCTTTCTAGGAATGTCTGGGACAAGATCATAGACCTGCACAAAGATGGAATGGGCTACAAAACCATAAGTAAGACGCTGGGTGAGAAGGAGACAACTGGTGCAATAGTAAGAAAATGGAAGAAATACAAAATGACTGTCAATCGACATCGATCTGGGGCACCGAGCAAAATCTCACCTCGTGGGGTATCTTTGATCATGAGGAAGGTGAGAGATCAGCCTAAAACTACACGGGGGGAACTTGTTAATGATCTCAAGGCAGCTGGGACCACAGTCACCAAGAAAACCATTGGTAACACATTACGCCGTAATGGTTTAAAATCCTGCAGCGCCCGCAAGGTCCCCCTGCTCAAGAAGGCGCCTGTGCAGACCCGTCTGAAGAAGGCGCATGTGCAGACCCGTCTGAAGAAGGCGCATGTGCAGGCCCGTCTGAAGAAGGCGCATGTGCAGTCCCGTCTGAAGAAGGCGCATGTGCAGGCCAGTCTGAAGTTTTTTAATGAACACCTGGATGATTCTGTGAGTTACTGGGAGAAGGTGCTGTGGTCAGATGAGAGAAATATTGAGCTCTTTGACTTTAACTCACTGTGTTTGGAGGAAGAGAAATGCTGCATATGACCCAAAGAACACCGTCCCCACTGTCAAGAATGGAGGTGGAAACGTTATGTTTTGTGGTTGTTTCTCTGCTAATGGCACAGGACTACTTCACCGCATCAATGGGAGAATGGATGGAGCCATGTACTGTAAGATCCTGAGTGACAACCTTCCCTTCCCTCCCCCAGGACATTAAAAATGGGTTGTGGCTGGGTTTTCCAGCAAGACAATGACCCAAAACATACAGCCAAGGCAACAACGGAGTGGCTTCAAAAGAAGCACATTAAGGTCATGGAGTTGTCTAGCCAGTCTCCAGACCTTAACCCCATAGAAAACTTATGGAGGGAGTTGAAGCTCCGAGTTGCCAAGTGACAGCTTCAAAATCTTGCGCCATTTTAAGAGTTGATTTTATAAATTTTTCTACATCTCATAGAAACACAGGGGTATGTTTGACTCTATTTACTACTCTATGTTCTGATTTGCTAAAGCAAAAACCACAAAAATTACCTTAGGAGCCATATGTGGCCACCCAGCTGGTGGCAACTCCAACTACTTTTGTGCCCTTGTGGTAAGAGGGATATCATATTATTAGCAAATGTAAGCCCCACAGTTATAGCTGAAAAAGGGACCTCTAGGCTAGAGCATGCAGTCCATTGTATTCTCTATGGCAGTAGTCTGCAACCAATGGCACCTTAGTTATTGTAAAACTATGGGCCACATGTATGAAACTGTAACCTATGGGCAAAAAATTGAGTTTTAGACCTAAACAGGTTCATACATGTGGTCCTATGAGTCTGGACAAGCAACAGCCATGTAGGCATGCTGGGAGTCGTAGTTTTGAAACAGCTAGAGAACCACAGGTTGAAGACCAGTGCTCTAAAACAATGGTATCAACATGTGGCTCTCCAGCTGTTCCTAAACTATAATTGCTGTCATGTAAATACATCAACAGGCTGTTAGGCCATGTTGGAGGTTTTAGTTGTGCAACAGCTGGAGAACCATAGGTTGGTGACCACTCTTCTAAGGCAATGGTTCCAACTGGAGAACCACAGGTTGAAGACCACTGCTCTAAAACAATGGTACCAACATGAGGCTCTCCAGCTGTCCCTATACTACAATTTCATGCAAGTACATCAACAGACTATTTGGGCATACTGGTTGGAAGTTGGAGACCTACAAGTTGAAGACCACCGCTCTAAGGCAATGGTTGCAACATGAGGATCTACAGCTGTATCTAAACCACAATTACTAGCTTGTAACTACATCTACAGGCTGTTGTGGTATGCTGGGAGTTGTAGCTCTGCAACAGCTGGAGAGCCATAGGTTGAAGAGCACTGCTCTAAAGCAATAGTTCCAACATGTGGCTCTCAAGCTGTTTCTAAAATATAACTACTAGCATGTCAAGATATAAACTGGCTTTTAGTGTATGCTGGGAGTTGTAGTTTTGCAACAGCTGGAGAGCCATAGGTTAAACACCACAGATTTTTGGCAATGGTTCCAATACATGGTTCTCCAGCTGTACCGAAACCACAACTTCAAATGTATGACTACATCACCAGGCTGTCGGGGCATGCTGGGAGTTGTAGTTTTGCAACAGCTGGAGAGCCAGAGGTGAAAAACCACTGGTCTAAGGAAATGGCACCAACATGTGCTTCTCCAGCTGTTTCTAAACTACAAATGCTTTCATGTAAATACATCAACAGGCTGTTAGGCCATGTTGGAGGTTTTAGTTGTGCAACAGCTGGAGAATCATAGGTTGGTGACCACTCCTCTAAGGCAATGGTTCCAACTGGAGAACCACAGGTTGAAGACCACTGCTCTAAAACAATGGTACAAACATGAGGCTCTCAGGCTGTCCCTAAACTACAATTACTAGCATGTAAAGGAATAAACTGGCTTTTAGGGCATGCTGGGAGTTGTAGTTTTGCAACAGCTGGAGAGCCATAGGTCTAAGACCACTGATCTTTTGCAATGGTTCCAATATATGATTCTCCAGCTGTACCTTAACCACAACTGCAAATGTGTAACGACATCAACAGGCTGTCAGGGCACGCTGGGAGTTGTAGTTTTGCAACAGCTCAAGAGCAATAGGTCTAAGACCATTGATCTTTGGCAATGGTTCCATTATATGACTCTCCTCTTAAACCACAAATGCTAGTGTGTAAATACATCAACAGGCTGTAAGGGCATGCTGGGAGTTGTAGTTTTTCAACAGCTGGTGAGTTAGGGGTTAAAAAACCACTTGTCTAAGGCAATGTCCCAACATGTGGCTCAACAGCTGGTCCTAAACTACAATTGCTACCATGCAAAGACATCAACAGTCTAGTAGGGCATGCTGGGAGTTGTAGTTTTGCAATAGCTGGAGAGCCATACATTACAGAGACCTCTGCTCTAAGGCAATGGTTCCAACATGTGGCTCTCCATGTGTGCCTAAACCACAATTGCTCGCGTGTTACTACATCAACAAGCTGTTAGGGCATGCTGGGAGTTGTAGTTTCAAAACAGATGGAGAACCATAGTTTGAAGGCCACTGATCTTAGGCACTGATTCCAACATATGGCTCTCCAGCTGTTCTTAGACTGCAACTACTAGGATGCGAAGACATCAACAGGCTTTTAGGACATGGTGGGAATTGCAGTTTTGCAACAGCTGGAGAACCACTGCTATGAGGCAACAATAAGGACCCACAGAAACCATCTTTCATATTCATCTGAGGTTAAAGGGGTTTTGCCACGATGTAATGTTGACGTGGGATCCTCCAAAATGGGTATTTAATCACTTTTCTAAATATATGTGATTACAAAAAGTGAAGCCTGTGAGAGTTACAGCCTTCCTTACATGCCCTTAGTTACCTGACAGTTTACATTAGACATGACCAGGAGCTGATCTGGCTGGGCTTGCCCTGTCTGCACTTCTTATCTGATGACAGGGAACATGAAGGAGCTAGCAAGGGACTGTGGAGGAATATCCTGTCTTTTGTATAGAGAATCCACTGGTTCTAATGTAATTATTTGTGTAAACATGGTAGACGCTCCCTGGCACTGCTTGTCTCTGCTCAGACCCCCTCTTTCTCTCCTGTGACTGAGCATGCTGAGTTAATTTTGTCTCCTGATCAGATAACAGGTAAGGGACTGACTTCTTGGCAAAACCCCTTTAATTTTTTTAATTTTTATTAATAACGCAGAGTTCCTCTTTAAGCAGGGAGTGGCACATTTCTGGGTTGGCACAAGTTGTTGGAGCATTATGTGGTATACATAGACAACACTAGGATTCCATTGCTTCCTTCTATTTGTATCTATGTCAGAAAGATAAATGATACGGAATTATATCACTGCTACTGCGGTTCAATCAGATACCGACTGCAAACAAAGTGCAACATTCATCTCCTCGCTGTAGTCTATTATAAATCCCTATTACCCCTCTGCTATAAAACAGAACGTCGTAGCTGTGCCCCCAGGAAATGTTCATTTTTCATCGTGTTGCCAATTGCAGAAACAAGAATAAATTTCTCTTCTTTTCCTCCATACTTTGTATGAGCCACAAACACTTTCCTTTACTTTGCGAAAGATCATGTAAAATACAATGAACTGGTTACAAATGCATTTTACAGCAGGTAAAACGTCTTAGAATATTTCAAACATTTTTTTAGATTCCTAAAGGCTGCTTTCACACAGCGCAGTTTTGGTGCAGTTTTAACTGCGCTCCAAAGAAACTGCCTTTATTACTAGCAAGCTTGTTTCACTTATCTAAACTGTTTGGAAAGGGAGGAATCAATCAGTGAGTCTGTAATCCACAAGACTCCAAACACAGTCATTGATTACTTACTTGAAACACCTTTCTGAACAATTTAGACAACTGAAAGAAGCTTGCCGGTAATAAAGGCAGTGTAATTGGAGCGCAGTTAAACCTGCACCAAAACTGCGCTGTGTGAAAGCAGCCTTACTGTGTTCTAATTACTCTGCCTTTATTACCAGCAAGCTTCTTTCAGTTGTCTAAACTGTTCAGAAAGGTGTTTCAAGTAAGTAATCAATGACTGTTTGGAGTCTTGTGGATTACAGACTCCCTGATTGATTTCTCACTTTCCAAACAGTTTAGAGAAGTGAAAGAAGCTCGCTAGTAATAAAGGCAGTTTAATTGGAGCTCAGTTAAAACTGCACCAAAACTGCGCTGTGTGAAAGCAGCCTTACTGCGTTCTAATTACTCTGCCTTTATTAACAGCAAGCTTCTTTCGGTTGTTTAAATTGTTTAGAAAGGTGTTTCAAGTAAGTAATCAATGACTGTGTTTACAGATTACAGACTCCCTGATTGATTTCTCACTTTCCAAACAGTTTAGAGAAGTGAAAGAAGCTTGCTGTTAATAAAGGCAGTTTAATTGGAGCTCAGTTAAAACTGCACCAAAACTGCGCTGTATGAAAGCAGCCTTACTGCGTTCTAATTACTCTGCCTTTATTTAACAGCAAGCTTTTTTCGGTTGTTTAAATTGTTCAGAAAGGTGTTTCAAGTAAGTAATCAATGACTGTTTGGAGTCTTGTGGATTACAGACTCCCTGATTGATTTCTCACTTTCCAAACAGTTTAGAGAAGTGAAAGAAGCTCGCTAGTAATAAAGGCAGTTTAATTGGAGCTCAGTTAAAACTGCACCAAAACTGCGCTGTGTGAAAGCAGCCTTACTGCGTTCTAATTAATCTGCCTTTATTAACAGCAAGCTTCTTTCGGTTGTTTAAATTGTTCAGAAAGGTGTTTCAAGTAAGTAATCAATGACTGTGTTTACAGATTACAGACTCACTGATTGATTCCTCACTTTCCAAACAGTTTAGAGAAGTGAAAGAAGCTCGCTAGTAATAAAGGCAGTATAATTGGAGCTCAGTTAAAACTGCACCAAACTGCGATATGTGAAAGCGCCCTAAACATTTCTTGTTTTTAATTAAAAAACAATCACAGAAAGATTTTCATGTGACCGAAGCTCCCTGTCTGCAGTCGTCCAGTCTATGAATGACCCCCTCCTCCACCCAATACTATGATTTACTCTCCATCCTACAGACCAAGGCTATTTTTGTCTCTGCACCACCCTCTCCAACCAAGGTGTTGATTTTCAGATTTTTCCAGGGTAGGCGCATAGCCCCGTTGCTAAACAGGCAGAGATGGAATAGTTAAATGCACAAATTATTCAGCACAAGGAAGCTTTCCTGTGGATTCTATGATTTATTCATTCACTGAATACTGTGCTGCCCATTTGGATTTATTTCATGTTTTTAATTACACTTTATTTTTTTTCTAAATGATCTAAAGGAGAAATTGTGGCGACTTAATTGCCTTACAATCGTCTTATTACTTACATAGTTACATAGATGCATCAGAAACTGAAATCACTGCTGGATTTTATTGTTTTATGTTATATTATTTTATATTATTTTATCATTTATTTATGGTATTTTTTATTTATTTTATTTGTCATTTCCATTTAGAATGTTTTTTTATAATTTATTTTTATTTTATAATTTTTACTTAAAATTCAATTTTAGTTCATCATTTTTTATCATTTTATCACTGATTTTAATTTAATATGTTGTTTTATTTTGAATTTGTTTAAACATTGTCTCTTGTTCTTATTTTTTAATCAAGTTTTATTTATTTTTGATTTAAATGTCAAATTTTTATTTCAAATTACATTTTTCCTTTAAGTGTAGAACTGATTTATTCATTTAAAGTATGTAATTTGTGGTTATTATTATTTAGAATGTTATTTTATGCTTTTTATTACCTTCAATGTATCAGTAGCATTAATTGTAGGAAACAAACAGAAATCAATGTACATATAATCAGAGGCGTAATTTTACGCTCCTGGGCCCTAGTGCAAAAAGTTAAATGCACCCCCTCCCCCAGCTACTATGTGCTATTGACAATGCTACTGTCTCTCTATGTGGCAGAAGGGCTTTTGGGCCCCCTCAGGCTGCAGAGCCCGGTAGCAACTGTTACCTCTGCACCCCCTATAGCTATGCCCCTGTATATAATGGTTTCTACATTATACTTTGTAATGATAATGTTATATCCCTAGAATACGAACATCGTACATGTCAAAGTATTTAAGGTTTTGGAATTGCCCCTAGAACCGCTCACCTAGCCAACCAGTTTTCTATTCTGCCCTGATGAGGGGCAACAGCCCAAAACAGCTGTCTGCAGATGAGTATCTTGTTGGCTTTAATTCTATTAACATTACAAAGCCCAGTGAGTCAGATATAAGTTAGGGAATGCTGTTGGCACTGCAGAGTCCTAGCACTGTACCCATGAGTCTTTTAGAATATATTTAAATTGCAATGGAGTGAACATGGTGTTAAAGTTTCCACCCACCTACATGGTACCTCTCCCTAATGAGGAACATTACTCCTTTTGAGCTAAGTCTAGAGCCTCTCACCTAACCAGCCGGTATTCTACTCTGCACTGATAAAAGGCAAACACCCCACATCTGTCTGTAGATGAAGATCTAGTTGGCTTTAATCCCATTTTCGATGAGTTGGAAGCGAATTAAGGAATATTAGATCCTATAGTTGGCACTGAAGAGTCCCAGCTCATTTCCCATGAGCCAATGCAGCTCAGTTAGGATCAGAGTATTAGTTTTGGGTGGAAAGGGTAATTTTGGGGACATTTTCTCCACCCTCTTTTACACTATTACTTTCAACCCACCTGATTTCTTTGTTGCATCACTGTATCACCCTTTCGTATTTAGCCATGTTATCACATCATTTAGCAGGATCTCACCTATCTCCAGGTATGGTCAGTGCTAGTGTAGCATTAACTAGCTGGAGAATATACCTTTCTTGGTGGTCACTAGTCCTAAATGCATTGCCCAGTACCAGTGATCAGGGGTTGTTAGACAATGGTATATTCAGTGTGAGTGTCTGTAATCACCAAAGCTAGAGAAGACCCAATACGTGTTCCTACCCTCAGCTCAAGTGATAAGGCTGAGGGCCAGCCAAGGAGAAACCACGGTGCCTTGGCCAGAAGGCGACTGCAAGGTTCCGGGACAAGTGGTCACTCTTCGTCAAAGCTAGAGAAGACCCAATACTTGCTCCTGCCATCAGCTCAGGTGATAAGGCTGAGGGCCAGCAAAGGAGAAACCAAGGTGCCTTGGCCAGAAGGCAACTGCAAGGTTCTGGGACAAGTGGTCACTCTTCGCCAAAGCTAGAGAAGACCCAATACTTGCTCCTAACATCAGCTCAGGTGATAAGGCTGAGGGCCAGCAAAGGAGAAACCAAGGTGCCTTGGCCAAAAAGCAACTGCAAGGTGCCAGGACAAGTGGTCACCCTTTGCCAAAGCTAGAGGAGACCCAATACTTGCTCCTGTCATCAGCCCAGGTGATAAGGCTGAGGGCAAGCAAAGGAGAAACCAAGGTGCCTTGGCCAGAAGGCGACTGCAAGGTTCTGGGACAAGTGGTCACTCTTCACCAGAGCTAGAGAAGACCCAATACTTGCTCGCGTGACGAGTCCAAGTGTCAACCATGGAGCTCTAAGAAAAGGTTGGTCTCTCTAGAGAGAGCCGAAGTTGCAATGGATAAAGGAACCTGATGGCAACACATTTCTCCTTATACTGTCAGAGGGTCCCTGAAAGCCATGGCATTTGTTCCAGTACGATTTCATAGCCAGTGAGCCCAGACACCTCAAGGTCACCACTCCTGACACTACTTCACACGTCTTACTTTCAAATCTCCTCAAGACCTTATGGCTTTGATAACGAGGCGTCGGGTGCTTACAGCCAACGTATATAATGCAACCCTCCATATACCAGGGCCAAAACAAAAACACAGTGTGCAGTGTACCTGTTAATACATCAGTAGCTCTGGGCATACCACTGATAAGAACAGATAATACACCTGGTCTTAGTAAAAAGGCTGAGTTCTGTAATATAGTTATTTAAACAGGTATCTCTATGTGGCTTTTCCCATCCTGCCCTGAGTCTGTGCCAGCTGCAAATGTGCTCAGAGGCAGCTGTCCTTGCATGGTCAGCTCTCCGCTCCCTATGACCAGCACAGATTAGGCCAGGAAGTGGAAATAGCCAGATGGGAATAGCTCTTTAAGCATATGGTACTAAACCTTGGATTTGATGGGAGGCTCATTTAACTGCTGGATTCTTCATTTGTATTGTGTTGGACTCCGCTCATCCGTGCACAGTAGGACTCCCTGTTTCAGTAGTGGTGAGCTCGCCCTTATTGTGATTTGATTATCAAATCCTCTTGCCACTTTTCAAGTCATCCCTTTTCTGTTCAGAAATGAGGCAGTTAACAGTGGTTACAACATGATGAGGTTCGGTAGTTTTGCAATATTTGCTAAGGCACTTAAAGGGAATATGTCGGCAATTATTTTTTTTTTACTTATTAAATCAAGCCCCTGATGCATATTCTTTTCCTCTCAGTCGTTTTTATTTCCTGATTGTAGATTTCGGCCGTCTATATATGATTGTGGGGAAGACATTCTTGCTTGCACTGCTTTAACAGCAGTCAGGAGATACTTTACAGCAGCTTCAACCCATAGGATTCTTAAGACAGATTCTGTCCCAAGACTTGTATAGGAGAGTTTTCACTGTGAAGGGAGGGAGAGGGGGAGCTGTGACACTCCTCTTGTGACATGGTGGATTCTGTGTTATCTGTACACATTGGTGTCTCCTTTCAGCTTTAAACCCCGCCCTTTTTCTGATAATGAGCAGACACTGAAAATCTCCCTCTACAGAACTGGAAGTGTCAGACTATTATTAGGCTTAGTGGCCAAAGTGAAAACTGCAGGACTTAAGAATTATTAAAAAAATATTGAAAGGGATATGGAAAATTTTAAAAAACATAACCAAAAATTCCTACAAAAATGTTTTTTAAATAAAAAATGTGAGTTAAACAATAAGTCATTTTTTTGATGACACATTCCCTTTAAGAGTATGTTCACACGGCGTGTTGAATCCGTTTTGGATCCCAAAAACGTATCCAAAATCGCTGCATAAATCATAGCCAAAACGCATCCAACATGTATCTAAATAGGGCGTCTGCTACGTCTTTAGGACCAAGAATTGACATGACAATTCTATGAACGGATCCGAAAGACGCATCAGAAAGACGCAAGTAAACACATCGGTGATCACTCGCGAACCAATGCATGTTTTACATTGAAAGCAATGTGATCACACTACACATTGATAGATGTGGGTTTGGGTCCATTTAGGGTCCGAAATATGGATCCAAATATACATCTAAAATCGGATCCAACACGCCGTGTCAATATACAGTACCGCTAGAGCTTCTGAGACATACCAGCATGAAAGATCTGCACCAAATCATGCATCTCCTGCTGTGTATTTTGTGCAGAGTGATGCAACAAAAGGAAAAAAAATGGTTTTGAAAATTTTGCTGCAAGATAGTGGGTAGTCAGCTGCAAAATCTGCAACAATATAGGGCGAGATGTCCGAAAATTGGCGGTGCTACGTCAGTTTTTAGGCGCATTAAATAAGTGTAAACTGCGCCAGAAAATCCACCCCCATCAAAATCTGGCGTCAGGATACCCGCATAGTAAACATAAGGGCCCCTAAAAAAGTGCGCTGTGCGCCTTATAATGACAGGCCTATTTAGGCCCAACACTCATTACAAATGTATAGGGTTTTAGGCGCTTACAAATATGTGTTATCCGCATTTATTACTTGAAATAAAAAGCTATGCGCCTCCGTGGGGGATGAGCCTCATAGGGGCATTACTACATCCAAATAAAATGTTTTGTGCCACAATTAGCACAAATAGGGGGCCTAGCAATCTTGGAAGCGTATTAATGCCGCTATTAGGCACATCGCGCCGGGGCGCTAGCTTTCATTACAATATATGAAATGAGAAAACACATTTTTTTAAATGCCCCCCTAACAAATTCCTTGTAATATGTGCTTTGTGCCTCAATGGGGCCATTTCTTTAGGGAGGCGCACAGCGCATCCTTTAGGGCATTAAAAATGTGTCGCCCCGGCAAATAAGTGCCAGTTTTGTTTTGACGTTCATTTAATCCAAAAATGGCGTAAAAAGCGGTTTTATCGAAATAAGCCCCAAAAAACGGGCTTTGGGGGTTTTGGGAAATGTCGCCCAAGTCTTTGTGGATTTTTTTTAGACTTGGCTTTCTTATTTATTTATTTTTATTATTATTATTTTTTTGGCCCCCTTTGGGTTTCCAGACGCTGAAAATTGGGGTTTCATACATAATATACGTCAAACAATCCCAAAGGGAAAAATTACAACTAATAATTGTAAGAAGGAGAGCGCCCCTCCCTGGGGCTTACAGTCTACAAGGAAGGGGGTAAGAGACGAAGGTGGGGGCAGACTGATTTCGGATAGTGTGTGCGTAGGGTTATTTTTGGTTATAGGCAATCCCCGAAGAGATGGGTTTTTTAGGGGTGCTTTTGAGGTGGGAAGTGGGGGAGAGTCTGAGGTGTTTTGGGGAGGAGTTCCCGTATGGGGAAGCACGGGGAAGTCTTGGGAGGTTATGTAGGGGTTGACACGGGGAGAGCGGGGGAAGAAGGCCGGAGGACGGGGATTGCGGAGGGGAGATATCGAAGATTAGGCAGATATGTTGGGGGGGAAGGTTAGGAGAGACTTGAGGTCAGGAAATTAACTTTACGGTTCGCTTGGGGAATGGGAAAACCCGTGAAGGGGTTGGGAAGGGGGGCGGCAGAGGAGTATGAGGAGAGAGGTGAATCAGACGGGCGAGAGTTAAGGGGTGGATTGGAGGGGACGAGGGGCCTGGGAGGCCACAGAGAAGGATGTTGCAATAGTTGGGGGAATGACAAGGGCATGGACCAGCATTTTTGTCTTTTTTTTCCCAATTTTAAAGGGAAGGCGGGTACGGGAGATATTTTTTAGGGGGAGGGGGCGGCGGAGGGGAGGGTTGGATGTGCGCTTGAAGGGCAGATTGGGAAGGGTTATCCCAAGGGGAGCGGACCTGTGAGCTGGGGAGAAAAGGTGAAACCATTGACTGTATAGAATCAGTGGGGAGGAGTGGGACGGTGGGAAATGGAATTCAGTTTTCCCACTTAGTTTAGGAGACGGGGGGAGAAAAGCTGGGATGGAGGACAGACAGTCAGGGGCTGGGAGATAGAGGGTACACTGGGGGCCCGGGATGTAGAGTTGGGTATCA